>BLKM01011716.1:0-23840 GCA_013340265.1 Coptotermes formosanus | reverse complement strand
TGTAGAATACTACACAAAGTCCAAACTACGAAAAACAGAATCTAGTAACTTGTAGAACAATACACAAAGTTAGAACTCCATAAACCGGACTCTAGTAATGTAAAACAACTGTATGGAGTCTGCTGTAAAAACAACAGTAGTCCAACACATTAGCCACATCAAACTAAAAAGCAGGCTGCAGGCGAGAGGATGCATACAGAGGTTATCGTTAACAATGGTAGGGTACAGACAGCCAGGCTATTTCTGTGTCGGTCCCTTGCGTGCGACTGTGACAGCGCGCTGAAACACCGTTGTAATAGCCTGAAGATAAAAGCTTTTAAAGGAATCTTGAGGGTAATATTTTTTTACAACAACACTATTAGGAGTCTACTTTGCTATCAGGATGACGAACGTTACAGTCGTTGGTCCTTAGACAGGGACGAAATAATCTTAGAGAAATTCATCAGCCGTATCTATTAACGTCAAGTCTTTGAAAGGTTAAAAATGGCTTGGAACGACTTAATTATCACCATCGTCATCGCACCATTTCCAATACAGCATTATTCTACTATTTATTTAGCTTCGTAAAGTGTATCCTTCCCAGTGGGCGCGCGGTCTAAAGCGTAGGTATGCGGCCGAGCGCTTGCTGGGATCGTGGGTTCGAATCCCACCGGGGTCATGGATGTTTCTCTCTTCTACAGTGTTTGTGTTGTCAGGTAGAGGTCTCTGCGACGGGCCGATCCCTCGTCCAGAGGAGTCCTACCGACTGTGGTGTGTGTCTGAGTGTGATCAAGTGAAAAGCAAAAAACCTCGACACTTCTGTGAGTACCATGAAAGTTTATCCTTTTTGTGTCCTTTTGCATCTATAGAATACGAAAAGAACAATTAAGAATTTGAAGTGTATTCCAAATGGAGTATTGACGATTTTCATAAACATTTCATTTGATGTTAAAAGTCGACAAATAACTACACACGCCTCTTCATTAAGACACTCCGCTACAAGCCAGAAGGTCGCGGGTTCGATTCCCGATGGTGTCATTGGAATTTTTTATTGATATGATCCTTCCGGCTGTACTATGGCCCTGGGGTCGACTCAGCATCTAACAGAAATGAGTACCAGGAATATTTCCTGGGGGGTAAACGCGGTCGCTGCGTAGGGCTGACAACCTTACTACTTTCATGTGCCAACTGTCTAGAAATTCTGGGTGCCTCAACCTCCTGGAACCCTGTGGGCCTGTCCAGGCCTGTAATGGGACTGCTTTCACATTTACTTCTTTATTAAGATTATGGCCGTCTTGAACGTGGCGCCTTGTACGTCACTAAACAAGTACCACTTTTTCAGCATCAAATTCCCGAGGAGAGTAATCAAAATATTGCGACTGTGAAAATTTCAGAGTTCATTAGTACTTACTTTTTACAGGAGCCGTAAGAATCTAGTCGCGTCAGCGACTAGGCTACAGCTGGACTGTCTGGAGTTTGAATCCCGGCAGGGACAAGAAGTTTTTCCCTTCTCCAAAAACTTCCAGACGCGGTGTGGGGCCCGGTCAGCCTCGTATTCAGTAGGTACCGGGGTTATTTTCCGGGGGTAAAGCGACCGTAGCGTGATAGTGACCACTTACCACCGTCTAAAGCCGAGGTTATGAATGAATGAATGAAGCTATACTTTTACTCCCCCTAATGGATTCATAGCGTGAACAGTAAAAACTTTAGTTTTTTTAAAATTAGGTATTTTTACAACTTTAATTTCAATTACATTCTCCGCATATTTATACATGAAGTTTTTGTATCAAAATTTTGCGTGCATATCTTCACTTCCAGCATCCAAAATAGACCCTAACCATACAGTCTCTTGCAACCAACTCCATGTAATACGTTCCTTACTGAGAGGACCAAAGTCGCTCATGTACTCAAGACACTCCTCACCTTTAACCTTTTAAAGCCTAGCGGTAACTTTACATACCACCAGGTTTAACATTAAAAAATTCTACGTGGTGCCCACATTGCGTTTATGTGTTTTGTACGGATCTCAGAACAAACAGCAACTTTTGCCTTATAAAACATTAAGAGACTGGCTTTTTTTATAACCGAAGTGGAGGGTGTTTACAGCGCGGTACGCACTGAGTCCTTATATAAAACAGATACGCTTCGTCTTTAAAGGGTTAAGCAACACGACGGGTCCTTAGCGAGTTTACAAGAGCCAACTACTAGCCCTGTCCTGGGTCTCATTAATCCAGTCTAGACCTCCACTGTTCAACACAGATTTTGAAGGAATGTCACGCTGTGTACGCTGTCAAATAGTCACCAATATTTCGAAGGAGTTTAGTGCCCTCATCTTCAGGGTTCAACAATCCGCTCACTTTGGATTACTGGACATTTAAATTAGAGGCATCAGAATTGTCCGAAACGTCTGTAACAAGCTGCCAGTCGACCCAGCACACCATCCTCAGAAGACTTGAATAACAGTATCATCACAGTGAAAACCTTAAATCTCGAATCAGAATGCATACTAACGTATCTTTCCATCCATGACTAGATCTTGCAAGTAGCGTAGTCCCTACCGTGCCTTCCTTCTCTGTGGCGCAACAGCCCAACTCGGGCCTAGGCCGCCTTTTTGTAGAGGTTTCTAGATCACACACAATCAGACAGACAGACAGCCGGTAGGACTCCTCTGGACGAGTGATCAGCTCGTCACAGAGGCCACTACCTTTGACAACACACAACACTCACAACAGACAGACATCCATGCCCCTGGCGGGATTCGAACCCGCAATCCCAGCAAGCCAGCGGCCGCAGGCCAATGCCTTAGAAGGCGCGGCCACGGGGGTCTGCCCCTACCGTACTAAAGAAGTTAACTTCGTAATGACCCAGCTAACTAAGCTTAAGTGCCTTTCAGATTCCATGGAACAGGGTTATTCTCGAAAAGCTGACATTAGATCAGCTTGTCAGTAAACTAATCGCTTGTTATAGGCCACGAATCATTAGCGTGTTCATAGCAGCACGCTTCTTGATTCGTGTCTTTATACAGTTGAATAGAATCCACATCTACACACTTTTAGTTGATTAAGATCAATTTTAATATTATCATATCTGCCCTTAAATCTTACAAGTGGCCTATTTCCTTTATGTTTTCCGCCGTAACTTTTGTATGCCAATTTTTATTGCTGCCATGCGTCGTCGTCCATCTTAAAATTCAAAATTCACGCGTCCTCTCAGCTACATATACACATGGACACTGGAAATTCTGGAAGAGGTTTGTACACATGCCGGGCGGCAGGTCGCCGTCGCAAATAAATTTTGTATGGTGGTGCCTGATATTTTTGAGTCCTCAGTACAGAAATTGTTTCATTTCACCCTTCCGGTGCCTAGAATTTTGAGGCATCTCCCAGATATCAGGATAACTGGTGCACACCTGGTTCGTTACAACCTGGTGCCTCTGTCTTGAACTTAATGATTCTTCTGTACGGGTCTGTGATGATATTTAAAATGCATCATGTAGTTTAACCTTTTAAAGCCTAGAGGTAACTTTACATACCACCAGGTTTAAAATTAAAAAATTCTACGTGGTGCCCACATTGCGTTTATGTGTTTTGTACGGATCTCAGAACAAACAGCAACTTTTGCCTTATAACACATTAAGAGACTGGTTTTTATAACCGAAGTGGAGAGTGTTTACAGCGCGGTACGCACTGAGTCCTTATATAAAACAGATACGCTTCGTCTTTAAAGGGTTAATACAAAAACCCGTCACTCTCATGCGTTTTTCCCTTATACACGAAACAAACGGAAAAATCTGTCAATTTTATTATGTTTATAAGAACTTCCAATTAAAGAGCACATAATTCGTTTCTGCACAGTTTCAACACAGATTGCACTAAAAACGCCATGAAAGGCATCGAGATGAATTATACAAGTGCTTTTGAGGGGAGACAGTATTATTGTTCATGCAGCACTGAGGGCTTAACATTTAGTAAACACGACTTAGTACACGCACAGTGCTTCGAGAATGTCATAACAGGGCGTTTAAAAATGTTAGCTTTTATTGTTTGTAACACCACCCACAGCCAACAGACTGCACAGCACGTTAAACGAGCAAGACCCACTCTCACACCATTCTAACCAAGAAAAACTACCCTTTCCACTCCCCAGAGCCCTTCATTTTACTGCGCAGAGCTTTTTGCTTAATCCCTCGACAGAAGCTTAAAACACGCGAAGCGCTAACTCGTACAGTTCGCTGCCAGGCCGCATGTACGCAGTAATCTGCCTGCACGTTCTTGCCACTGCGTATACTGAGGCCACGGAAGGAGGTCCCACGGAGGGTGGGGATGACAGGGCTAAGGCTTCCCACTCCTTATTTAATACTGTATTTCTCTCCGGTCACGTCATCCCTCCATCAACGAATCCAAAGCTCTTGTCGCCAGCGAAGTTTATCACGTGGTTATTACTATCAACATTCCAGCGAATAGAATGGCTAGAAGATTGGAGGGGAATATAAGAAAGTACGATGGAGGGGGAAGCGTAACAACTGAAAGGTGATTTGGAGGGTGTCAATCGAGGGGGCTTCTTAATCCGCACTCGGTATAGCTGAAGTATCCGATCCATATTCAAAATTGAGTGATCCATGACACCCTCTCCCACAAATAACTACAGTCTCACCCGGTTATAACGACACCAGTTTATGCGACATCTCGTCTATTGCGTTCAGATATTCTGTGGTACCAATTAGTTCCTCACTGTTAACCATAACATTATACTACTCGGTTATAACAACACTCGTTTATAACGACACAAAATATTCAATCCCTTTCATGACGTTAGAACCGAGTTCGACTCTAACCTCAAGAGTAATCAAACCACAAAGTGGCAAATACTTACTAATGTTTGAGGCTGTAACTGAGGTGAGAACTCAAAGAGTGGTGCAGGAGTACCAACATTTTGGACTAACTCATTGCCTCCAGCCTGAAGATGGAGGCAGCAGCTTCCTCCGCAATGTTGATGCCCAACTACTAGACAACAAGGTGTCAAAACCAGAAGACTGAAATGTAAAATTTACTGGCCAAGCAGGTGCTAACAGACCCAACAACGAGACTTTATGGCCCAAGACATCGAAAGCTTCATAAAACACACCACCAAAAAATAAAATAAAAATAAACAGGCAAAGTAAGTGAGTACTAACCAGGTCTGCGATTATGTAAGGTGGTAAAATGTACAGACCATTACTGTAAACATTTTCATGTTCAAGATGCTACACGTCCAACCCATCGTATCCTCTTTTATTTAATTATCCTAAAAACAGTGACACGTACAAATTGAGATGCACCTTGCTAAGTAATTTCCTGGATATTCCTATCACTTACTGACACCTGCCTAGTTATCAAGAAGTATATGAGAAAAAGGGGTGATTTGATATTTTGGTCAACCATGATGGGATGACCATGCCCTACTGAAGTATGATTTCCTTCATAAACACTACTATATCCGATAAATTCACTAATGCCGATCCCGGTAACCGAGCGATCTAAGGCATAGGTGTGTGCCCGCTCGCTTGCTGGGATTGCGGGTTCGAATCCCGCCGGGCAGCATGGACGTTTGTCTCCTGTATATGTAGTGTGTTATCAGGTACAGGCCTCTGCGACGGACCGATACCTCATTCAGCGATGTCTAACCGACTGTTTCCACGTGTGTGATCAGGTGCAATAATAACCTTCTACACCTATAATGAGAAGGCAGAAAAGGTACCAATAAGAAAATTCATTAAGGACCAAACTGTCTAATTTATTTACATGGTCAGTAGTACATTTTAGTGCACTAAATGGCTGCAGATGCACGCTGAACTATGCTTTTGTAATAATGAGATAAGGCACAATAACGAAGTAGAATCCAGTGAAGTAAAGTAGGATTCACCACAGAAACCCAGGAAGTCAGATCCACTTCTTTGGCATATACTTTCTTTACAGCTCTGTGACACAGCGTACAGCGGAATCGAGTCGAATGGAGATGAGAATCAAGCCTTTGTGTCATTTGATAAGGCAGAATCGATTTGACCTCATTCGATTAAGAGTCCCCGAGACCTCAGTCCACGACTGTACTAACACATGTAAAGGAAAAGCAATCCGTGTACAGTGCTGGACAGGAGGCTGAGGCTCCCAGACTTGCAGACAATAAGCACATGAAGGTGCTAATGTTGTCAGCCCTAGGCAACGGCCGCCTTTACCCCCAGAAAATATTCCTGGTACTCATTTCTGTTAGAGGCTGATTCGACCCCAGGGCCAACTGCGGCTGGAAGGATTACGTCAATGTACAATTCCAATGACACCATCGAGAATCGAACCTGCGACCGCCCGGCTTGTAGAGCACCGCGACTAATACATGTTGGGAAATATGATCTAAAATGTACTTAGTATGTCTACATACGAGCTGTAATGCATTATATCGCCTACTGCCCATATCTACGCGCTGATAAAACGAAAATGAATCTATTCCAAACATTTGCATAACATTAAACTGAATTAACGTACACATTAATCAATAGCCAGTCTAGCAATGTGACAATCACCGTCGAATGGATGACGGCTACATGGGAAACTAATTAAGTTTAACTCTATAAGCACGTAATGCAGATTTAGTGTACATCAACACTATGTCCCTGATCACAGATACTGGTAGGTTACAGTAAACGTTTTGAAAAGAACAGGAGTTATAGAATTCGGCATAAATTTCAAATTTACATTCATAAATATTTGTTTTGTTTTATGTGGCATTGCTTTGGTTTGTTTCCCTGACGATGATCTCTTGTACATCGAAACATGTTGGAATATTCATTATGATATTATAAATATGTAAGGAAAAATACTGTATGTTTTGTTGGTTGAGTGTTGCGGTTTGTCTTTATATTATAAAATATGGTCCCTACTAAAATACCTTATCCACTAGCGCCTTGATGAGTGTATGGCCATTTGTACCACGAACCACATACGAACACATTTAATTATTCTGTAATACGCCTACAGTGTCAAGCAGAACGCGGGACCCGCAAATGGCTGCACTGTTCCATAACGACTGATGACGCCACACTTCCTGAAGTACTCAGCCCCGTTCAAACGTCACAGAACGGACGACACACGTTGGTACATAGCAATCAGTGACGGCCCCCGCTCTGCAGTATGTAGTTCCGCTACAAATAATTGCACAAAACTGTGTTTATACACGAGGTTGATCCGGTTGAATTTGTCGATGACCTCCTTCTGTTAAAAAGGTAACTTCTTTTTAATATTAGATATCCCTGTTCGTACGTATATGCAGAAGTATATTTTACTGTCAACAACAGTACAGTCACAACCAACACATACACTTGCAATATGTAATCAGGCTACCGGTTTAAGTTCAAAGAGCCATCATCAGCCATGAGAGAAAACTATGAAAATCAAACTCCATAGTTTTGTCACAGGCCTGATGACGGTTATTCGAGCTGAAAGCGGTAGCCTGTTTACATACCGCAAGTGTATGTGTTGGTTGTGACTGTACTGTTGATAAGAGTAAAATATATTTTTGCAGGTAAAATTTTGCCTGTCCATGCCATCAAGGCATATAGGGAAAGTTGAGGTACGGCTCCATTCATTCCTAACTTCGGCACTAGATGAATGTCAGCGGTTAACTTTACGATCTCGGAACTTTATCCTCGGGTAAGAACGCCAACCCTCACTGAATAGGCGAATGGATTGGCCCCAGATCCTGTCTGAAAGTTCTGGAGGAGAAAAAATGTTCTTGTTCCTACCGTAATTTGCATCGCGGCCCGTCCAGCCCGCCTTTAGTGGCTATACCGACTCCTGCTCGTTCTGGTAAACCTTGCTTAATTGCCACAAAGGTATTTTTTATTTGCAATTATAATGATAAACTTTCCAGTGACGATCCTGTTCCATGCACCTATTATTTCGGTAATAATTAACTGTATATCACATACAGTTACCCAGAACCACATTATGAAACACGCTGTGATGTTTCTTACGTAGCCTGTGAAATAACTCGCGCTCCCTTCCGACTGTTACAGGTCACTGCCTAACTCTCTCATATGTTTCCGTCTGAGGTCGCTTTAAAGGGCATTACTCAGTGTCAAGCGAAAACCGCACCAACGATGACAACCTTATATCTGCTACCAGATATCACATAATTTGACTTCACGTAAAATTCTGTGCGCTGGCGTAACAAGAAAGGGCAAAAAGGACATGGAAATCCAATGTAAACTAGCTTACCTGCACTGTTACGTGTATAAACCGAGGTGATAAATTCTGGTTCCAACCCAGCCTATCAGATCGGCAATGGAGATTATTTAACCGAGATTAAAGCGGCCGGGGCGTGAAGCTGATCATTAATCTCCATCTCGTGCAAAGTTTAAGAATGTAAGGTAAAGGTAAAGCCATCCCTATAGAGGCCTGGACAGGCCCTTAGGGTTCCAGAATGTTGAGGCTTCCAAGTTTCCAGACAAACGGCACATGAATTTGAAAAGGTTGTCAGCCCTACGCACCGGCCGCTTTCACCCCCCAGTAGATAACCCTGACACTTATTCCTGTTAGAGGCTGAGTCGACCCCAGGGCCATAGTGAGGGCGGTAGGATTAAATCAATGAAAAATTCCAGTGACTCCATCGGGAATAGAACACGCGACCTTCCGGCTTGTAGCGCAGTGCCTCAACCAACTGCGCCACCGCGTGCCCCAGTTTAAGAATGTGTGGCACAAATGTCTACAATCAGCCACACGACTCCGTAGAATGGCACTTAATGAAGAACGGGGAATAATTTACGTTTACCTTGGCAAGTAGAAACAAACACATATTTATTTATTTATTTATTTCTGATATATTTTGACGAAGGTATCAGTCTTTTTGGCTATACAGCGTCTTATGAGGAATGATGGCTTAACCTATAAATGGTTTGGAAGGAAGCTGTTCCGGCCTAATGGAGGTACTATCTCGATAGAGCGTTTACGGCCTGAGAAAAACTACGAAACACCCCAGTCAGAATGGTAGGTCCCGGCAGAGATTCAACCCGAGTGCCTCCCGAATAGGAGTCTAGAGTGTTACCGCGATATCATCCTGCCAGGTGGAAAGGCCTAATCTAATACGGACGCCGCAAAAAGGTATCTGCCAAATTGGCTTAAATTCTTTGTGGTTTAACATATATCATTGCCGCTGTGATTATTTACTGCGGATACAAGCGACACCGTCTGCCCTGAATGTGGCTCAGTTCTATGGCTATTGCTTCTTTCCACCGTGATTTGCACAGCTACTAGTGAAATGCCCGTTGAAAGTAGAACGGGAAATTTTGACAGTTGGCAACTCCAGCTGCGATTTACTGTAATAAACCTTCCGTTGCTTCACAATTGTAAATTATATCTACTCTTTCAAGAAACATCTTGCTTAGGATTTATATGAACATTTTTCTCCCCATGGCGCAACAGCCCAAGTTGGCCAGGGCCTCCCTATTAAATACGCTTTGCAATCACACTCAGACACACCGCACTCAGTAGGACTCCTTTGGACGAGCGATCAGCCGGGCGCAGAGACCTCTATCTGACAACACGCAACATTCACAAGAGACAGACATCCATACCCCCGGTGGGATTGGAACCCGCAATCCCAGCAAGCGAACGGCCGCAGACCCACGCCTTAGACGGAAGTGCCACTGGCGTCGGCCCTATGAACATGTACGCTGTGTAATTTTTTCGGCAAAGCCCGAAACTGAAATACACACTGAAATATTTGTTTCTTTAGTGCCGTTTAATCCTATCTTCTGGTTTTGTTCTTAAATATTACCAAAAATCCATTTTTCTGCAGTATACACACAAGCAGTCATTCAATAAACCTGTTCCAATATACGCTTATGCAGGCTTTTTTTCCTGTGGCGTTTCGGCCCGTATTCGGGTCAAGGCCTTCCTTTATGAAGCTCCGCGATCACGTTCAGTGAGACACACCACACTTGGTAGGACTCCTCTGGACGAGTGATCGGCCCCTCGCGGATACCTCTACCTGACAACACACAAAACTCACAAGAGACAGACATCCATGCCCCCGGCGGGATTCGAACCCACGTTCCCAGCAAGCGAGCGGCCGTAGGCCCATGCATTAGACCGCGCGGCCACTGGTTACGGCTGTAGGATATAGATTCTGCTATTTATTACTCCAATATATATAATTACCATCCTCTAATTCAGGCCTACTTATACTTTTATGTGGTGCGGGAAACATAGCAAAATTTTAAATATGTGGGCAACGTGAAATTCTACACACAGAGTGAAGAATGAATAAGTATACGTGTAGTTATGTGTACAGTTTGACCTGTGTATTTGTCTACGCATCGTGCGCAATAAATCTATACTGAAAATAATAAGAAACATTTAATGTAATTCACAACGCAGGCCAGGCAAGGCTAAGGTGTCGCTACTTGGAGCACATTTTTTTCAAAATGAATTAGTATAGTAATATGTGACTTCATAAATAAACACTTCATAAGTTTTCAAAATTGCTTTGGCAAGGAAAGGGTTAAAAGACTCTTTCTCACTTCAAATGTCTCCGGGCGCAACAAAACACTGTGTCGTAAGTACCACAGTGTCCTTGAGCTATGGGCCGAGCGGGTCTGCCCTATTTCGACGTGGTGGTTGTGAACTGAATGCGCAGGGCATTTGGTGCCGTCCACTTACCAGAACTCACGTGTTGTATAGACCTTTGAATTAGAGAAGCAGAAGCTGCGAGCAGGTCAGTTTGTTGTGCGTACGTAGCGGTTCCGTCAGGCTGACGCAATACACTCAGCCCTCTCACTGTTCCGTAGTAGTTCTCATTACGCGGAACTCATCGGGACTAAATCTCGTCTCTATACACCAATGGTTAGTCGTTGTTACGTACCACAAGCCTTAGGATTTAAACAAGACAACGTACGTATAGCACGATGAGGCGCGTTCCCGTAACCACTGTCGTCGAGGAAAAGTAATGAGTATAACATTTTCTGAGTGTATGTTTGTAGCCTTAGTCATTAAGCATGCAACGCGCATGCGCCGTGTTATATTGTCATCCGTGGCCTGTATGTGTCTACGATATTTTTCCACATTATCCGATAAACAGCACGATTGTTGAAAAAAATTTATTGAACATAAAATGTATGTTTTGATTTTATCTGCAGCTTTTTCTGAAACATTTCTCATTCTAAGAAGAATTCAGCGAGGTACTGCCATAAATGTACATAGGTCTTAATGTAAAGTACCCGTTATTCTTGTCAGATTTTAAAGAAAGTTAAATTTTACCGACAAATTTTTCGAAAAATACGTAGATATCAGACTTCACAAAACTCCCTCCAGTGGGAGCCGAGCTGTTCCATACAGACAGACGGACAGATATGACGAAGCTAAAAGTCGCTTTGCACAGTTTTGCGAACGCGCTTTATTTTACCACAGTGTATTCATGCGTTTCTTATGGTTTATAAAATAAGATGCAGTGTTTTCTGCGAGGTACGAAGTGAAATAATAATAATAATAATAATAACAATTATTATTATTATTATTATTATTATTATTATTATTATTATTATTATGATGTGTGTGTCTCTTGTCACAGGCCTTTTCTTCCTGGTACGTCTCTTGAACCAGCAGTGATCCCCACCGCTCAGGCTTCAAGCTTCACACTGCAGAACTTTCCGTATTATGTGTGATGTTCCAAGTATAGCTGTCTTTTGTAGTGAATCTATCGAATGTTTTCCTGGTATAGCTTCCAAATTTTTCTTTAAGCTTCTCGTTACTATTCCAGTGGCTCCAATTATTACTGGTACAATTGTACACTTCAGGTTCCATATTCGTTGTATCTCTATACATAAACTCTTGTATTTTAACCTCTTTTCCGCTTCCTTTTGCACAACGTTTTTGTCTGCTGGTATTGCCACATCTATCAGTGTGCATGTTTTCTCTTTTTTGTTTTTAATTATTATATCTGGCCTATTTGCTGTAACTTCTCTGTCTGTGTGTACTGCTTGATTCCACAACACTGTGACATCTCCCTCTTCACACACAGGGTTGGGCATTATTATTATTATTATTATTATTATTATTATTATTATTATTATTATTGGGGCGAATTTCAGACAAAGTCCGTTTCACCACACACAGTCATCTTGCCATCTCACGCAGCGCTACATAACCTCTCCAGTTGATGCACTGGCTTTTGCTGACCTAGAAACTAACCAACTATCGACAGTTCGTCAATAAACCGGAATGTGTGAATGACAGAAACGTAGCAATATTACTCTAAGCCGTCAAAATGTATTTATTTAACTGCTTTCGGAAGGACGGGCGCTATTTGTAACAAATCTGAAACATAACCTGCTTATTGCTGCATACTTTGTCATCGTTGGAAATGACAGCTTAGGAATGATAGTAAACGTGTGTGGACGGGAAGACTTGGAGGTAAGAGTGTCATTTATTTCAATCGGAGCGAACTAAAGGTGATTGATTAGCGGCACAGTGTACAAGCAATACAGCACAGTTCTGTCTGTGTAACAAACTTCTCCCCTTTGCAGTAAAGACATATGCGAATTTTATTACAGTGATAAAATATTGCGATGGAATGACCAAAATTAAAGTGGACAATTCAGAGTACCAGTTACATCCGTGAGAATAATTCACATGTAGAAAAATAACATATTTAATCAAGCAATATTTATTTATATATTTGGAAATTTAACCCTTTAAAGACGAAGCGTATCTGTTTTATATAAGGACTCAGTGCGTACCGCGCTGTAAACACTCTCCACTTAAACCATGTAGAATTTTTTAATGTTAAACCTGGTCGTATGTAAAGTTACCGGTAGGCTTTAAAAGGTAATCTATCATTTTCTGTAAGTTGTCGATGCCCTTCAGTAATTGCAATAGCGACGTTGTCAAATGAAGATGATCGGGAAAAGTCCATGTAAAGCTGGCCGCGGGACAAACCGGGAATTGGTGCATATATTGCACCACGTTGGAGCATCTGCCGTTGAGCCTTATTGTCACACCAAACGCCATTTTAATCGGAAATCGTTTTCTGCACAGTTTGAAGGAAATTAATGTATATATTAATATACATATGATGATAATTATCAATAGATCAGAAGGAACGTGTAAATACGAAAGAATAGCTTCCTGCCACTTTTAAATAAGAAATGAAACGTTGAAATCTACAGTCCTGTCTCAAGCCGAAGACACGGGAAATACATAAACGACGTTAGTATTCCCTTGGCCTCCGACTGAGGCAGCACTGTCAATTTCTAACGTTAGCGATTATGTTAAAAACATTTTTTCAGAAGGAAATGATAAAAACAAAACAGACTTGCCACCAATGTCGGAACGTAAGCTTTCTAAAAATGTCTATCTTTGAAAGTTCCTTTCGGTAGTTCGGTAGATCATGAATTCTCTAACAAAGCTCAGCGTACTGAGATATGGTTGTTACATAAAAGTTAGGGAATACATGAGAAGCGTAACAAGTCTGGAATATTCATTCCATTTGCTTATCTAGAAAACCGCAAGACTTACAGAAGGGTCATAGTCGACATAAAAATGTGTTATTACTCTACAACTTCTGTTCGAAACATTTGTTTCGATACACACACACACACACAAACACACACACACACACACACACATAGGTATAGATATGTGTGTGTGTGTGTATTAAATTACAGGATAGAAGCCCGAACATGTGTAGGGCTTCGGGTAGTGTCCGTTACCGTTGTCAGATATTAGCAAAATTTGAACATGTTGACATGAAACTCCGAAAACTCTGTGTGAAATTCCAGTTAGTGATTTGCGAGGTGTTATATGCGAACAGACTCGCGAGGAGAGGGAGGAATTTATAGGCGCATCTTTGCAACTGTGCTTTTGCGAGCACGCCAGAGACACACATTGCAGTTGATATAAATCATTTAAACTCGGGTCAGGAGAAAAGACGACCACGCGTGGTGAGGGTTCAAGTCGGACATCTGCTGGCACTTCCTACATATACAGCGTAGCTCCTCTTTGTCAACACCAACAGCAAACATACAAAGCCAAGCGACAGGACAGTCAACATACAGGTGGAAACGAGCACGCACAGGGAAGGCAGCTGATAAGCAGCCTGGTGGGGTGCGTGAGCGGATCGATGTTCGTTATTTCTCTGACCCAAATTTATCATCATCATCATCATCATCATCATCATCATCATCATCATACTGCCTATTTTTTCAGTTGGACACCAGGCTCTTGCGTCAGCAAGTATACAAATATACAAAAAATTAAATTGAAATTTTCTTTTGCTAGCACGAGAAGCTTCGAGTGTTGCTAATTGAAGAAATATCAATGCATACAGAATTTTGTTGGGGAAACCTTTTGAAAAGGATCCAATTGGAAGAAGGGTAGATACGAGGGCGGCAATAGGTTAATCTTATGGGAACAGATTATAATGGATCGTGAGATCTGTGATCTTCCGGGATATCGAGCAGCATTGAGTGGTAGTTCTGTACCGACGTTTCGGAACAATGTATAGATCCCATCTTCAAGCGTCGAGGGGTCTTCTTGGCCCTCGAAGATGGGACCCGATAGGTTGTCCCGAAACGTCGGTACAGAATTACCACTCAACACTCCGTAATATCCCAGCAGAGCGCAGATCTCATCCACATGGCGGCGGAAGCCTGAAATAATCACATATAAAGGATCGTGTTTAGTAACATGCATAAAAGTGAAACATTTGTTTGTTTGTTTGTTTGTTTGTTTGTTTCTTTCTTTGTTTGTTTCTTTCTTTCTTTCTTTCCCTATTTATTTGTTTGTTTGTTTGTTTCTTTATTTGTTTCTCTCTTTGTTTGTTTGTTTGTTTGTTTGTTTGTTTGTTTGTTTCTTTCTTTCTTTCTCCATTTGTTTTTTGTTTGTTTGTTTCTCTCTTTGTTTGTTTGTTTGTTTGTTTGTTTGTTTCCTTCCCCGCTTGAAGATAACTGCAAACTGTTGTTACAGCTGTTGTTACTCTTGAGACAGCTAAGTCCTGCACATGATGCTAATTCTTACACAAATAACCGCATATTTCTTTGCAGTCATGTTTTTGCTGATTAACCATGTGTCCCACATGTAACCACCGATTTGTACTCATTTTGCTACGCCTTAGAACAGCCCGAGACTGAAGCTCGAGGATGCCAGCCGCATGTATCCCACAGAGAACCGATCGAAGGTGGCTTTTAGCCATCGGATCCACCCATTAAGTGGCCGACGGCCTAAAAGTGCATAGAAACACGCACAAGCTGACGAAGAATTCGGATTTGATGACTCGAAATTTGACGATACAAGGCACTTCGTGAACCGAAATAAATAAGCACAACGAAGGGGGGAAAAAAAACTACTTATGATTAGAAGCGTCTTACACAGGAAAAGACGCTTTTTCTAATCGCAAATCATATTTACGAGAGGAGAGACACCGGCAGAAGGCGCAAAGTGCAATGGCAGGCTCATTCATTACCAACATTACCATCATCTAATCGCTTTCAAGTGCACGTTTTACGCAGTTCATCATAATTTCACGGATAGCTACTCACGTAATTCATTTCCTTTTCATGAGTCTATTACTGGTGAAAGTATGTACATGTAAGCCGATCCCAGTGGCCGCGCCGCCTAAGGCGTAGGTCTGCGGCCGAGCGCTTGCTGGCATCGTAGGTTCGAATCCCACCGGGGGCATGGATGTTTTTCTCTTGTGAGTGTTGTGTGTTGTCAGGTAAAGGTCTCTGCGACGGACCAATCCCTCGTCCAGAGGAGTCCTACCCACTGTGATGTGTGTCTGAGTGTGATCATGTGAAAATAAACAATCTCGACGCCTACTGTGGGTAGGTAGAAGAGGTAAGGACTATGAAACGAAAGTATGTGCATGTAAAGGCTGACTGACGATTGACGTTATGTCAGATACTGAGGGTTTCTTATAGGTGAAAGCATGTGCATATCGATGTCGTCTGGCGTTTAACGACATCTGTCGGGCACTGAGAGTTTCTTACAGGTGGAAGTATGTACATGTAGAGGCCGCCTGAGGATTACTGCCATCTGTCAGACACAGAGTCTCTTAGAGATGAAAATACATACGTGTCGAGCCCATCGTGTGTCAAAGGGTGATTCTTACGGGTAAAATTACGTTACACCTTTCCGCCGCCTATAATATCATCCGTCACAAATTATCTTATGCTTTTAGGTATATAGATACAATTGTACTGTCCATTACTCAACAGAATGCAGTCGACTGCACAGCGTGGGTACAGTCCCATAACACTCGCGATAACAGTCGGGGGAAAATGTATAGATCCTGTCAAATACATGAGTCTCTATTAACTGCATGACCTGTCCACTTGTCGCTGCTTACAACAAGCCTAAAGTCAAATTTACACACAGCTCTAATCACTAATCACATATAAAATACTACAGAAAATAACTGCATTACTTAACACACATCAAACACAAATGCACTTCAGCCTACTGTATTTTTAATTTAAATATGTTTGTCAGTGGTCACAAAAATAAGAGACGGTTAGCCTTCCCTGGCGCAAACAACTACCAAGGTCAAGTGCAAACTCCTCAGTCAGTATCAATATATATAAATTTCTCCGGTATTAATTTCGAATATTCAGTTTGGGTATTCATGACACGATTCCCAATACAATATGAACGCGCTAACTTCTATTTTTAAATTGTAAATTTTGACGTGGTTATAACAACTGTAAGTATAAAGACAAGGCTTAGGTGTAACGTACGCCTACAATATGAAAAGGAAAGTGCGTAGATAGTTGGAAAACCCACAGCTGTTTTTATCGGTCTGTTCTGCAGAGACACTGGCCTGTAAGCTACAGACTAAAAACAGAATCGAAGGCCCGGTGTTAGGCCCCATGTGATATTCTCCGTAATTGAATACACCCACAAGGTCCATTAGGCCACAAATGCGTTACGGAAAGAACCACTAATGTGTCAGCATGTACATCCTAGAAGTGCACAGGAAGATGTAAATTACAGTTGACCAAACACGCCATTACATATTATAAAGGTATATTTACTGTAACTTTACCTTAATGTAAAACTCAGTTTGTCGTCCAAGCCATGTCACCACGGAATAAAAGAAGTCCTTAATGGTTACATGAAACCAAATTTAGCGCATGCTACGTAGATTGTTGGATGTTAGCTCCCTGAAGACGGCTGGAAATAAGAGCCGAAACATGTAGGAGAAAGAGTACGAGCATAAGAATTTATGTGACTTAGTTGGCAAAATAAAAGTGTATATCGTGAAAGAAGTATGCGCGGAACATGTGTAATATGAAGTGTTCAAATTTTAGCACTTCAAAGTCGCTGCGGAACGTCTCTCAACATATTAAATTTATTGTCCCTTCCTCCGTCTGTCCATATTTACGTATTCTGAAAAATTTATTGATTAGATTTAGTAGTTGAACCAAGAATATACAATGTAGAAGTATAATATATATGTTGCTGCGCCTGCTAACACCAGGTTTCTTTTGCAGTACGCAGCCCACTGAACCTTAACCCTTAAAGACGAAGCGTATCTGTTTTATATAAGGACTCAGTGCGCACCGCGCTGTAAACACTCTCCACTTCGATTATAAAAACCAGTCTCTTAATGTTTTATAAGGCAAAAGTTGCTGTTTGTTCTGAGATCCGTACAAAACACATAAACGCAATGTGGGCACCACGTAGAAATTTCTTAATGTTAAGCTTGGTCTTATGTAAAGTTACCGCTAGGCTTTAAAAGGTTAATAGCAAGACAGAATTATCACTAATCCACTTGCAATAGTATACTAGTAACCCCAACCCTCAGGGCACCTGGTGTTCCCCTGCTGAATGTCCTGTGTAATGCTGTCACTTACATCTGACCTTATACAAATATATGAACTATTTACTTATGTACAACACAGGCAATGTGCATATAAACGTAAGACTTAGGCACGTTCGCGTAACGATTGTTGCCGTGGAAAAGCAATGAGTAACTTATTACATATTCTGAGTGTGTGTCTGTAGCCTTAGTTACCCAGCATGCAATGCGCAAGCGGCGTGTTATATTGTCGCCTTTTGCCTGTCTGGCTGTACCATATTTTTCCACATTATCTCATAAACGGCACGATTTTCGAAACAAAAGTTACTGAACACAAAATATGTGATTTGACTTTCTCTACAGCTTCTCTCTACAATATTTCTCATCCTAAGAAGGATTTACAGATATATTATCATATGTGTACATAGGTATTTATGTAAAGTACTCGTTATTCTTGTCAGATCTCAGTGAAACTTGAATTTTCTCGACAGACTTTAGAAAAATACTTAAGCATTAAATTTCATGAAAATCTGTACCGTGGAAACCAAGATGTTCCATGCGGAAAGACAGATGAACAGACAGACGGACAGACAGACATGATGAAGCTAATAGTCGCTTTTCGCAATTTTGTGAACGCGCCTAAAAGGTGGAGAAAGGTAAACGAATTTTTGTGAAATATGACGCTGAGGAGTTTAAGTAAAATGCGTCGACACTTTCCTATTGATTTAAAATAGGACACAAATAAAGGACAATTTACATGAGTACTTAACAATCCTGCAGGCATCTTGAGCTTAGTGCACTTAACATTCAGTGGATGGAGAAAAATGTTTGGAACCAAATTCTTACAGAAACAGAAGCGCGCACTTCATGGTCAGGACATTTATACTAACGCTTACGGTTCTCGGCTTACGCAATTAATACAAGGTATACACAAAAGAATTGTGATGTTTCAAAAGTTAACAAGAAATTTATTCCTCACCTTACACGGGCACAACGTACACCGTCAGCAACGGCAAATCTCCAAGTTTCTCATGCGTTAATCACAATCCTTCAATGTGTGCACCCTGGGTCACACGACACACATCCACACGGTAATCAAATTCATCCCAGACTCGGCGTAGCATGTCCGCTGTAATGGTCTGCAGTGCATGCGTTATCCGATCACAAAGTTCCTTGAGGGACATGGGCAATGGTGGTACGTAAACAGCGTTAAAGACAGCGTTTAGTGAAGTGCCACAATTGTTAACATATGCATAATTTTCCTAACTTTTTACCGAGCAATCGGAAATAAAACACAACTTACTGGATCTGCGTACCGATGTCATGCAGTTGATACTGTGCCACTTTTATAGATCACCGACACTGAATATTTGACCCCTTAACATTTTAGGCCTAATCGTTGAGGGTCTTAAAGTCACCTGCTTCCATTTTTTATCAGTGCACTGTGTTGTTACACTACAACATAAATCTTCCAATATGTCAAATCGTTTTCTGAAAGTCCGACAGCTCTTAATTTGCAATTTGAGGGTGTGACGTCAGTTAACACTTAGGTTATGGTGTTTTGGACCGCGGAGCCATGCATTTTATTTTAAATACGTTTCGAAGGCACCTGTCGCCTATACTTTCAGAGGACTAAACCACACGGCAGCCATCCCAGAGGACTGTACATTTAGACATAAAGAAGGAATTAACTACCGTCAAACAAAATTACTACATACTGGCGACATGTTTCTACCCAATATGGTCAACTTCAGGACAGTAGTATAAAACTCATAAAAAGTAACGCATATATTTCTATTAAAAGATATCGGTAATTGAGATCTCAATTTTACATTCAAACTAATACCTATTGCCGATCCCAGTGGCCGCGCCGTCTAAGGCGTACGTCTGCGACCAAGCGCTTGCTTGGATCGTGGGTTCGAATCCCACCGGGGGCATGAACGTTTGTCTCTTGTAAGTGTTTCTGTTGTCAGGTAGAGGCCTCTGCGACGGGCCGATCCCTCGTCCAGAGGAGTCCTACCGACTGTGGTGTGTGTCTGAGTGTGATCTAGTGAAAATAAACAACCTCGACACCTACTGTGAGTAGGCAGGAGAGGTAAGGACTACGAAACAAATCGAAATGAAAACCTACTGATGTGTGAAATATGTTGTGATATTAATTAAAAGGATTAAGGAATGGTTAAAATAGGAGTCGTGTGTTATGCTTCTGTATTTCGGTGTGTTAGAAGAATATGCAATATGAAGTCCATATAAGGTGGCCTTGGTTTTCTCTTTTACGCGTGTAGCTGTTTACCGTGTTAGTTACAATTTCTTGTTTTGGATTGATTGTTAAATATGTTGAATTCCCATGTTATTTACGAAGTGTTGAATACGGTGCACAAATGTACTATTCATCGTCATTTTGCGGGAGACAAAGTGACGAGCGATAGAAAAAATACACGAAGAAATTTCATGAGAATGTACATTAGCCTGGCAAAGATTTAAAATGGACTCATATTACAGGCCTAGTTTAAGTAGCTTTAAAAATAATAATCACATTTTTACTGACATCCCAGAATGCAAGGAGCACGCTGTGGCGCAGTTGATTGACGCAATGCGCTACAAACCGGAAGGTTGCGGGTTCGATTCCCGGTGCAGTCATTGGAATTTTTCATTGACTTAATCTTTTCGGCCGCACTATAGCCCTGGGGTTGACTCACCCTCTAACAGAAATCACTACCAGGAACATTTCCTGCCGGGTAAAGGCGGCCGGTGTGTAGGGCTGACAACCTAACCACTTTCATTTGCCGATTGTCCTGAAATCTGGGAGCCTCAACCTTCTACAGCCCTCAGGGCCTGTCCAGGCCTGTAATGGGATTGCTTTACCTTTACCTTTACCAGAATGTTACGATCCATTAACACGATATTATAGCCTACAAAATTCTCTTTAAATTTTTCGACGACCTAAATTGTACGTGATAAGTATCGCATAACTCTGCTTGCCACGGGATACAGCATACTCGTATCGATCTAAGCGCGGGCCAGGAGCCTCATCCAATGAAACACAGCCTATAATTAGAGGTACTGCGGTGCGTTGAACGTTGATTCGTGACTGTGCATTTACTGATGCAGGTTGCACGCATCCCAGCGGGGAAAAACACTGTGCTAGCGGCAGCAGACCCAGTCACCGATATAAAGTTTATTACGAACTGCGAAGAAATTATGACCTGTTATCTACGTGGCAATGTTAGCAAGTCTTTCAGTCGATAATTATAAAATTTAGTGGTTCAATTCTCTTCATACCCGCTGCCATTACAGTTTGCGGTCATTAAATTTAGTGTAACGTACTTAAAGTAGCATTCGAAATCGGCAAAACGAAAATAGGTCATGAAGAATATGTACACTTGTATATGATCTATCTCCACGTAGCATTTCACATATACAAGCTCCAGTGGTTAATTATCTCATTAGTTACCATCATGAATCGGGAAACCAAACGGGCTTATAGACTATAAACAAATATCACTTAAAGTTACATTCACTCGCAGAGCTGCTACCACGCACCGTATTTGGGCTTAGTAGTGTAAGGTGCACTAATGTCGCCCCCGTCTCTTGTTATTTTGGTATGGATCTTAGATAATTAGAAATATGTAAAATTAGGATGGCCTCCAGTGGCACAAAATTCTTTTCAGATTTCGCGAAAATCAAATGGCTACAAAACTGATATTGGAGACAGGCACACCAATGTAACAACATAGCACTATTTTCTCATAAGCCCAAATTTTTATATTTTTAAGTGTTTATTTAACGATGCTGTCAATTGCGAGGAGTATACAGCATCGCCAATACATGAATGAATGAATGAAAGAATGAATGATTGACTAAATAAATAAATGAATAAACGTGCACTACTATCGGGATGACAATGACACGAAAACCCCGAAATACTTTAAGAAAACCCTGTCCCAGTGCCAATTTCTATACAGCTTGTCCCACATTGACTGGCCTGGGATTGATCCCGGGCCTCCGCGATGACAGGGCGACAATTAGAGAAGTCAACCATGGCAGAGTTTGCTACTTTATTCATTAACTATGAAAAACAGGGTAGAGTGTACGGGGGTGACCTTGAACTGCGTTATGTCCGTTCTGAATTTCGTGAATAATCATTGGTTAAGTCAAAAGTTATTACGGGGGGGGGGGAGGAGGAGGGAGGTCACTTGTTTAATTACGGATAAAAGTGCGTTGATGGTGGTTCGTCTTTGGATCTCGGTAGTGACATGCATTTGCTAGAACACAATTTCAATGCTTTTTTTTTTTAATTTTAACGCTGAAAAATAGGAGGAAGAATGTAAACTAATCACGAGAGGAAATGATAACTCCGTCATAAGGTATTCGTTTCAAAACAAACATCAGGAGACACGATGAAAATCAATATGCCTCAATAATGTACACTTTGCTCATGTTACACAGGGTTTTAATAAACATCCAGTTTGTATTCATGGTACATTGAGCACGTATCTTTCCAATTATCCGCAAAACTGGTTCATTGATTCAGGTATTAGCTGGGAGGGTACGGGGTCCTACTGCTTGCATGTCTTTATGCTCCATAACACTTATTCAATAAACATATTTCTCTTTGTAAGTGCATTTATGTAATTATGCGTACAAAAACGGCTCAGCAAAGTTGGAAAAATTGTGGGAAAAAAGGCAGAGATAAGTTGTGTAGGACAGGGAAGCTAGAAGGCGTTCCGCGCAGAAATAAAACCTATTTTTAATTACACAGATTACGATGCCAGATATTATTATTATTATTATTATTGCTGTTCATTCTATTTTTGTGGTCAATTTTCCGTACCGCTTCTTCCTTTCTTAAATTTGTCGGATATAAACATAAAAATTCGCACCGCCGCCATGTTTGTAACTGTACACTTACAGTAATATGCCTGTTATATACTTTATGTATGTGGTGTAGATACGTTTATGATCTATTTCCATACCATATTCCACACACCTAGCTCTGATAGTTTAGTAGTTATAGCCACCAAACCGAGCTAGAAAATAAATTTTTTACGGCCGACCCTTTATTATTCTACTCTCTGAAAAACGAAAAGCCACGCAACCTACATATGACTTTCAAAGTTCTGTTACCTAATTTCACATAAAAAACACAGATCTCTAGAGTGACAACATGTCGCCATTTTTTCCTTCTTTCTGTGAAGTAACAAACCACCTCGGGCCTAGGTCGCCTTATTGTTGAGGTTTCGACATCACACATAGACAAGCACCCGGTGGGACTCATCTGAAAGAGGGATCAGCTCGTCGCAGAGGCTGTTACCTACATAACACACAACAAACAAAACAGACGAATATTCGTGCCCTCAGCGGAATTCGAACCCGCAATCTCAGCAATGAAGCGGCTGCAGACCTAAGCCTTAGATCGCACGATCACCGGGATCGGACACCTCCCCATTTAGCGGACAAATATGTTCATTTATAAACAGGAACCTCATGAAGGGCAGAACAGCAATTGCCGCGACATCTCGCCGTAAGAGGTTCGTGGTCTATAAATGCGCCCCATAAATTTCAAGGCTGTTGGACGGTTTACCCACTAGCTGACGAAACCTTAATGGAATACCAATGTTATACTGTCATGTTCCTGTCTGAAGTACTGTGCAAAAATTTAAACAGGAGTTGCGACAACCCCAAGGGCCTGATTGTCCCCAAAGCATCCCTTCTTGGCGGACCTATGTTCTGAAAACCAAGCACGTGGCTGCAGAAGTAGTTCACAATTGTTGTTGGTGGCAGACAGGGGACAGCAGCCACACACAGTGTACACGTCACAGGACAGAGCATATAGCAAGTTTGTAAGTCATTAACTACCGCCGTATCAAATACACATGTTATTTAGTGTCAATAAGAATATCATGGCCATTGAACGTAAAAAAATGGAGAAAAACAAATCGTGAAATTTCGCATGGGTAAATTAACTGAACGTCTTCTTATAGTCGTGCATATTCCGGGTGTTCCACGTTGAAATTACATGGCGGATGTCCCAGGTT
>BLKM01011705.1:0-12179 GCA_013340265.1 Coptotermes formosanus | reverse complement strand
AACTGTCATTGGCCGCATAAAATCTTAACTTCAAGCATCGTTAGATAACACACTATAAAAAAAGACAAGCTTTAACATGTGACTCGTTCTAAATGTAATATAGAGTCGTCGGGATTCTGGAGACTAATGTGTGATAGTCGGCTACCACAGCATGCTTTGTTGTCGAATGTGAACTTGTAACAAAAACAATCAGCCATATTCGTGATTTTAAGCTTCCACCGCGATGTTGATCAGTTCTTCACTCTGCTGGGATATTCCGCAGCGTCGAGTAGTAATCCTGACTTCTTGGATTTCTTGACCCTTGAAGATGGTACCGAAACTTCGTTCCGAAACGTCGGTAAGGAATTACCACTTGACGCGGCGTAATATCTCAGAAGAGTGTAGATCTCAATCCGCCATTATGATGTACTCTGCCGGAGGGTCTTCTTGTGATGCTTTTACATTTCGTACCAGATTCGTTCTTCGGTAATGATTAGCTAATGTTCTTGTCGGTCTTTTAAATATCTTCCTATATTCATTTAACTGATGACTACAGTTCTAGCCTGCAAATAGAATCTGCTTCGCTGTTGTTTTTGCTGACTTCTGACGGAATTATTCACTTCGTGGCGAGAATTTAGGTTCTCGCCTGTGTTTATGAAGATTAAAGTCTTCTGAAATACGACGCCTCGTCGATTTTTAATTTCCTGTATACGTTACAGAGGGAATTGTAGTACTTTTACCCTGAAGATGGAGGCAGTAAAACCCTACAAAACGTCGATAACGCTGTAGCAATCGAGATGGCGTAGAACTGCCGAAGACGCGACTTTTCATTTTCAAAATTAGTTGGGCCAGGACCGAGTTTCACTTTACTTGTATTTGAGCTCGACTTGTTTTATTACTGGGCTTATTTGATTATCAATAAAGAATTTTTGACCGTTTTGACTGTCAGAACAAACACAACATTAAACACATGGACTTTATTTTCCTCTGCATGGGTAGAGAAAAATAAAGCGCGTGTGGTTTAAGTGTTCAGCTTGTTCTGACAATTAACACGGTCGATTATACGCACAGCGGGATGAAGATACCAGTAAGAGAATATTTTTGGAATTATTCCTTTCTGGTTCTGCTCACCTGCTACCGTCTTCTAAGACACATACGTTAGTTTCTGTGCGTCTCATCCTCACTGATTTCTTTCGAAGATCTTTGTTTTGAAGCAACGACGAATGAGAAAAATGAGGCGTTAACAACTGCCCAAAGAATTAGGTGCCTTTTATCGTAATTTTGCAGCATGAGAGAGACACCGACAACGAAAACTAACCTTTAACTGTGCCCATTTCTATACAAAGGCATCGGACCCATTATGGAACCGTGGCCGAATGTTTAGACTCAACCTATGAATATTGAAGGTAATGTGCGTAGCCTATTTATATCCCTGTACATTTAAGAGATTTTCTAGTTATAATATACACATTCCGAGACAATGCGTGAGATTGTACAACGTACACCGTGAGGAGGCGGGCACAAGTTTTCTTGTGCAGATTTTGGCGGATGATAGCTTACAGCTACGTTATGCTGCTGTTTATTCAACAGTGGTAAACTGTCATGGTCTGCAACAGATCTGCGCCTGCCACGTTTTTTGTTCGGCGTTTCCATTAACTTAATTGTACGTACTACAGGATGACTGGAAAATAAGTACGTTACTTCAAAGGCAAAGAAATGAAAATTGTATTCGCCATAAGTACTAGTTTATAGTTTCAAATTTATGCAGGGAGCATATAAGTGTAGCATTCCGTAGTTGTATTTTAAAAAATTAAAACTAAAGCATTATTCATGACTGCACAACAAATTTTAGGTAAATGAATATGTTCCGAATTGAATTTAAAATACGTATATTGAATACTTGCCGAACGCCGTGGCCATGCATTCTAAGGCGTGGTTTTGCAGCCGCTTGATTGCTGGGATCTCGGGTTCGAATCCCGTTGAGGGAATAAAGGTTCGTCTCGTGTGTTTGTTGTGTGTTGTGTAGGTAGTGGCCTCTGCGATGAGCTGATCACTAGCCCAGGGGAGTCCTACCGGATATATTTATGTAATCTCGAAACGTCAAAACGAGGCCGTCAGGGCACGAGTTGGACTGTTGTGCCACATAAAAAAAATTAATGATTTTTAAAGTCTTGTTGGTTACTTAATTACTATCTGGTTACTTAATATTGTGCTGTTTGAGTAACTTACAACTTTGGAAGATAAATTGAAACCGAACATGGACTTTCTCTCCAGCTAAATTTTCTATGATATGTCGGCAGAGTACGCGGAAATTGTGTCCTTATAAAACAGCTTGTCAGCGTAGATCATATTTTTTCCGTAAGAAGCACAAAAATACTTTTAGTGGTGCTTTGTCAAGATTACTACTTTTTACAGCAATTTAGAAGCATACAGTTTCGTAACCGTTCACTAAACTTTCCAGGAACAAGCTCATGTGACAATGACAATCGACAGTTCCTTGCGTAAAGACTCTCCCGGTCATTAATTATGGCTGCCGCTGCAGTTTGGTATAAAGATTGTTTAGCAATGGTACACCAGTCCACAGTTGTGGGCGGCCACAGACGCACGCCTTAGACCGCACGGCCACAGGGATTGGATTTTATATATTTCATAGGCCTAAATCCTTGCAACGCTAGAAAGTTATTTCATTTGGCAAAGCTCCGTGCTCTTTGTATAACTTGTGCATAAAACTAACACAACTGCGTGTGGCAGGCACTAGGAAGATGGAGGCCTAGACAAAATGATATTTGGTGAACGGGGGAACGTTATAGCAAAGCACTTGGCACAGTTACACAGTAGAACTATAGATATCCCAGGAGGACTGACAACTGTAACAAATACTGTGCCTGTTTCATTGGCGAGTGGTGCCAAAGTTGGCAGTTACAAATGATCTCGTGAATGTTGCTGAACAGTTGTAATTGTAGCTAAAATGCAGCAAAGACAATTACCAAGTTACTCGCTCTTTTGTTGTTAACGACTGAAGAAACACACCCACCGTGGGTTTGTGCCGAGACTCAGGACTTGTGTCACTTTTTCCGCTACTGCGAATATTAATAGTCCTTGACAGTAATCGGAGCGAGTATTTTACTTTCCATGTTACGTCTGCATCCTTGTACAGTACATTCTTCTCAAGAGACCGGGTTTTCTACCATTTTTGTTTTTATAATTCCTGTCAGGTCTTTGCCACAAACGCATTTCTACCTCACAGAGCTGAACAAATCCCGTTAGCATTATGTCACTGGGAGCTATCTTTGAAGAAGCAGATCCAGCTACTGCAAACAAGTGAAAAGCAGTGACTGTGTATACATTTTAGGACTCGTGGCCTTAGAGTGTTACAGTCTATTGTTTGTAGAGTAGGGACTGTAAAAGTCCATCCTCACTGGGTTCGTGTAAATTCAGGATTGCTGCACTTCTGTCAGTGCTGTGAATCAACGAGAACTCCTGGCAGTAATGCGAGCGAATATGTTGCTTTCTGCTTTCGGTCTGGCACTGCAAAGCCTTCTAAACCCAATACACCGATAACTTCCTCAACAGAACCCTTTAGATAATTTTTTGTTTTTGTGGTCTCTGTCAGCTCTTTGCCACAAATAAACTTTTGCACTGTAGACTGCACAAACTTCATTATAGTTTTGTCGTTCGTATTCTTTTTGTAGTTGCCAGCCCGGGGTTTTTTCAGTATCGATAAACAATCAAGTTCTCCGAAATCATTAATAAAATTATTAAAACTTTTTAAAATAATTAATTAATTTACAAAAAATACGCAGTAGCTACCAGAAGATACGAATAGAAGATGCACATTTTATGTCATTCATTTCCTTGCATATGATCAATACAGCATAACAGTGCCAACTTATGTACAATATTACTGTTTATTTATTTATTTAACCTTTGTCTTTTAGTTCATCTCCCCGACATTGTTATTGCCGAAACGTGTCGGGCAGATGAACTAAAAGACAAAGGTTAAATATATAAACAGTAATATTGTGCATAAGTTGCCTCTCTTTTGCTGTAGAAGATGTACAGTTGTTACTGTGAGAACTCGCAAAAGAAGTATAGGTTTTTGTGTGCTTGTTTGCCTTTTTAGAAGTTTTTATGCGATGGTCTAACGATGGTCCAAATAAGGGACAGAAACTTGCAGCTATGTTATAATAAAGAGATAGTTGTGTTGGACGGAATATTTGGTTGTTTATTGATTTGTCGTTCAGAGCCATCTTTCAAAAAATTACGTTGCTTACTTCAGGCAGGAATGGAACATTCACTGCCTGTGCATTTCACGAATCTCTACTGCAGACAAGCTAACAGTAGACTATAAAATTGGAGTCAGAAATCAGTTGATGTTCGTCACGTTGAAGAACTGACGTGATGTGAAAGGACTGTTTAAATTCTAAAAATTGGTGTAGCGAGCTGTCCTGAACGTCGGCAACTTCTAATGGGCATGGAAACAGAAAATTTGAGTCTTCAGAAACATCGCTTTAAGAATCTGAAATCAAGCGACCTCGAAATTATTAACCTACAAGGAAGAGATGAAGGATGGTAGGAAACAAATTGGAAGCAAAAACAGGAGAATCATTAATCCCCGATATGTAGTGATAATGTATGTTTTTGGAGAAATCGGAGCTGAAGTGGAAATTGAGAGTAGGAATACTACAAAGTTCTGCGTGTCATAGCAAAATAAACATCTGGATGCGTTTGCGCGTGAATCTTTTGATGGTCAGCTGTAAATGTCCGATTAAGTGACAGTTTATTGAAAGTTAATTGAAATTTCGGGAGAAGGCGACAGTTCTTGCCTCTGTCCGTAATGGAATGTAAGTTGTTCAATCCGTAGTCAGTTTTCTGACTGAGCTAACCGTTAAGAAGAATTCGTCTTCACTGAATGTTCACGCATAACAGTATTAAATTACTCTGATGCGAAGAAGAGAAAAGTTATTGCTCCCTGTCTTGGCAATTTTATTTGTAACATGACATATTTCCTAACATGATAATGTGGTAAGCTTTAAAAAGTAAGAAATGTGTCCCACTGTTCTGCCTAAGAGAAGCTGAGTAGAGAGATCTGTCAGATGGTTTGGACTTGGCCCACGACAGCTCCTAGGGGACCATCATGGAGAAACTTTGTATCCCCTTAGTGGAACTTCGGGGTTGAGTCATGCAGCTGACATCTGCAGGCAGGTTTGGGCATTTCACGGCGAGTCGGCAGAAAATGAACTCGACATTTGAGCAAGTGGAGACCCAGGATGAGGTAACGATCTTGCGGATGTGCAAATATACACAGCTAAAACGGGTTGAAGGAGAGAAATGTGAAGGTTTAAATAATAAAAAGAAGAGAATGTTGGAAGAAAGGGGTAGTGATGAGTGATGACACAGGGGGACGTGTCATCCACATGTACACTTGATGGAGATTCAGCGTGCTTGTGTAAACGATCAGCTTCGCGAACAGAATTTCTAATATATTACCTCCATTATAAGTTATATAGTAGTCGGAGAGGCAAATTCGTTTTGAAAATAAAAACAAATTCACAGCACATTATCCACCAAAACACACATTATAGTGTCTATCCCCATGGTGCAGATTTTTTCTTAAGATGCTTATAGTCCCTGAATTAGTAATAAATATCCCACCTTCCATTGAAACCGAAAGCTCGTTTTTCTTTTTGATACGACGAGCCCACAAACTAAACCATATCCTTAGCCAAATGAATTTATTCCACGCCCTTCTATTTTTTGTTCTTTAAAATCAATTATAATGTTGCAGTCGGTTTTACGGCTGGGTTTCCCAAGTGGTCCATTTATTCCGTTCCCGTTTTTCGGTCATTTCATCCTCTCTTAAACACACTGATTTTATTTGATTAAGCCTACACGTGTTGAAACCCCTCACTGTGTAGTTTGCTACATCCACCCGCCGGCTAGTTCCTGTCTGTCGGGTCCAAATACTCCATTTAGCTCCTTGCCTTGTATCAGCCTCAGTCCATTTTGTTCCGCCTGAGAATCGAAGTTTCACTTCAAAATAAAACACGTTCAGGGAATAACAAAAGCGGATTTTCAACATAATTACGCATTGCTACATTTTCTTTGTGTTTTCCACTGTGTTTTGATATAAATGAATAAATTTAAAATCCAGTATCCACTGCTGTTGTAATAGTTGTTATAATAGCAATGGATATTGGATTTAAAATTTATTCATAATTACGTTTGTTGGTATTGTCCCGCCAAATAAACTTACACCATTCCTGCCGCCTTCCTGAAGTTACTTTTTCCTTCTGCTTTATCTTTTACGATTTATGTATTTATTTTTCTATGTAATACTTCGTCATTATTCCAAAAATCTAATTTTTTGGTTGTGCTGTGCATTTATTGTAACATTTCCAGCTGGGGTTTAGTATCTATGAATGATGACATATTTCCGTATAATTATAAAGTCACACATTTAGTACTAATTGACCGGAGTGCTGTCTAATAAAGGCGATAAACTGCGACACAAAGCCAACGTGTAAATTAGCAAGCAGAGCCCATATTTGCGTACAGTTTATACTAGTAATCACAGTAGAATGCTGTGTGGTGCGATACGAATATCACTTAGGTTAGTCGCTAATCATGGTAAACAAAACACTCGTCTAACACAAACACAGCGCTAGATATACCAAGAATAACATCAAACTCCATCAGAGTGATTACCTGTCCTCCCAGTCTGAACTGGAAAGCGTGGGAATCATGACGTCCGTCAACAACAAAGACCGAGTTAGATAGTCACTCGCTTCTGATCGTGTGGGCGGAGTGAACCTCGACCGCCATGGACTGTCAATTAGATTGTTAACAAGAACGCTTCGAATAGCACGTCGAAACGGCCAATACCATTCTGTGTACGTATAAGCAGAAACGGATTGACGTGATCTTCCACGTTCGATAGTAATGCTGTATACAGTGTGTCGAAAGAAATACATTTCCCTTTACGTTACAGTATTTTTCAGTATATTCGCCACCTATATCAGAGTGTGCCGGCAGAATAAACAATGTGCTCCTTCTCGAAACGATTATATGATCCATAATCAGAACATTATTCTAATATGTATAATAATGGTACAAAAACGAACACAGGTATATTGAGATTAGTTTATACACACAGTGGACTTCTGCATGTTTCGGCCAACCATGTGGCCATATTCAGGGTTATAAAATACAAAAGTTAGATGTATTAAAATGTATAAAATGAAATTACAAAAGTATCAGAACCAAGCCGTAAGTGTGAAAAGACAATCGTAGGAACCCATAATTTAAACATACATAAATATAAGTTGTTATTACTACTACTAATAATAATGTGTTGTTATTTGATTGGATGGTTTACGCAGAATGTTTCAGTTAGTAATTCACCATCCTGTAATAAACGGCATGTGTGAATGTAAGATATTTTATAATATATTGGTAGGTAGTAAATAATTACAAACCTTTATACCCAAGCCGTTTTACCTTCATATTTATACTGGATTGTAATTATTTAGTATCTGTCAATATACTACAACATTTCTTACACTTACATATTTCTTTTATTACAGGCTGGTGAATTAATAACTGAAAACTTCTCTTATAACATCCAATCAAATAACAACATATTCTTATTAGTTATAACATATATTTATGTATTTTTGAACTGTGGGTTCGTGTGATTGTCTTTTTACACCTGTGGATTCGTTCTAATATTTTTATAATTTCATTTTACGCTTTTAATTTGTCTAACTTTTGTATTTTACATCCCTGAAGATGGTCACACGGTTGGCCGAAACGTGTAGGAGTTCGTTGTATATATAGATTAGTTTCAATTTACCCGTGTGCATTTGTGGGTACTGTTACTTCATAGATGTGAGCTTATGGTGGTGAGTTACTGAACATTCGGAAATAGTAATTGCTTGTTATTAGGTTCCTTTCGTTCTTGGGGTGGGATGAAGCCGTATCTCTTTGAAGCTGCTGTATCCAATGGACCCACTTTTCATCCACCGAATAATAAATGAATGAATGTGTAACAACGATGAACTGATACTGACAGAGTAAAACTGAAGTTTTCGGAGAACGGCTGTCCCAGTAGCATTTCGTGTACCACGAATCCCTCCTGAACTGTCTTGCATTGTAACCAGGGTCTCCGTTCTAAACTGCTACATGCAGGAGACTAGGGGTTTTGTTTACTGGTGTTGGCAGCAATGCAAAGACGGATTGCGTTGACTATGAAACAGAAGGCAAAGCGGGTGATTTTCTAGGCGAGATATGACAGTGTCTGTTGTGTGTGAAATGTAAATCCAAGAAATTAGTCAACACAAGAAGAGATGCAACGTCACAGAGAATTAAACGGTGGTACGGAGATTTCGATGACGTGGCTTGACCACCAACGATTATAAAGTTTAGCCTTAGTGTGCTGTTAGGTAAAGGTAAGGAACCGGGAATATTAAGGGCATTTACGTCCAGACATTTTCCTGATACGGATCTTGTGATTTATCGTGTCTACCAAAATCAGTTACACAGTGTGTGATAACGTTATGATAGATTTATAATTGACAACAAATACTAACAGAACCACATAAAATGTCACATTTTAAATAAATGGGATCCATTTATTATGCCGTGCTGGTATTGCAATATCCTTTCCTTCAATAGCTCCAATGCAGTTACAGATTTATCATAGTGAATGAAATTCTTCTGCTCCTTTCTTGCAGAATTACTCCGTATAGTGTGGTAATTCATTTGGTGAAAATTTCTCCCAAAACACTTTGCAGTTTTCGGTAACTACAGAATGTGCAGTTGAACCGGCAATTCGAAACAGAGGAGGCTATGTCATACTATTCTTTTGGTGCAAAAACATACTGCTTTCTCCGTTGAATCTTTTCAACCTGTGTGCAAATGCCCGATCACAGGGCATAAATGAATTGGACACGTTCAGGGAAATGAAGATATATTTTAAGTAACCTGCCTGTTGCAGTAATTGAGTTTAAAAACTGGGCCATCAAAACGTTTTTGCTTTGACCTGCACAGTTGTCGCTGAAAAATTAAGGATCTTCACTTCTTCAGATATATTGTTATCAATACAGTGTTTTAAGAGTAACACAGATTCGTTTGAGCCCTTCTTCCCAGCAGTTTTATCGTGCATGTATATTCTGTTATTTCCAGCCTTACATGAATAAATCGCCATATTATAAACCCACACCTGTCACAAGTAGAAGAGCTCACCTGCTGTTGGTACTTTCATGCTGTTAAAGGCTTCTAGAAGAGATTGTTTCATATTCTTGGAAAATCTGGAGGTACATTTTCTTTTACAGGAGCAATCTGGAGCTGTGTTCCTTGCTGTAATATTTTTTTCCAGAAGTTGTAACGTGCTTATCCGCGTGGAATATTCCGTTTGCTTATTTCTTTGTCATTGTTCTTCATTTTTTGCCAGTTTCTTAGGCTTTGGTGGTGAACCATCAACAGAACTTTCTATCTAAATGAGAGTTGAAACACGTTCACAAAACTAGGTTAGAAATATTTGATACAGTATATTCAAAACAAGTAAAATGTACAGCAAATGGCATTTTTAATAATAAAGACTTTCACACTGGGCACAGCAATAACCTACTTCTCTATCGTGCTGTGAAGTGCAAGTTGCTAAAATACACTATTGTTCATTTTCTGCCATCTTGTACAGAAACGAATGCAAGAAGAGGATACTTCCGGTCATTATCCCACTCTTTCACACAAAAAGGAAGCAAACGGAGTTTCAAAGCCATTCATTTTCCACAAGAAGGGTTAATGATGCCCAATCAAAATGCTATCCGGTAGAGGGTAGATGTGACAAACATCCAACGAAAACTCATTTTTTAGCAATCTGGTCATTATCTAGTTCTCGCGCTCAGGTCTGCAGTTGGCCTTGAAGTGTGGGTACGCGGTAAGTGTACTGAATGCTGACCGCAAGCGTTGTCACTGTCAGTGGTGTGCAGGAAGCTTTAGAACGAATTCAAGCGAAAACTGTTGCAAACCTTATCACGTGACGTAATGTACCGTGCGTCACATGTCAACGCATAGTCCAGAAAACATCAAGAACGTTGCATATCATTTACAGTGCCCACGTGTGCTGCGTGCCGCTCCCAGTGGCCGCACGGTCTCTGGCATGGGTCTGCAACCGGTCGCTTAATGGGCTTGCGGGTTAGAATCCCGCCGGGGGTATGGATGTCTGTTTCGTGAGAGTGTTGTGTGATGTCAGGTAGAGGTCTCTGCGAGGGGCCGATCACTCGTCCAGAGGACTTCTACCGAATGTGGTGTGTCTGAGTGTAATCTCGAAACTTCAAAGATGAGGAGGTCCTGGCCCACTGGGGCTGTCGAGCCATGAAAAAAGAAAGTGTTTGCTGCGTGGGCATGACTGTGCGTAATAAACTGCGTTGTGTGGGTTTGTGTATTGACAGGAGTAAACTGAACAGGATTAATTCTTCCTACTAATGCAAGAACCTTTAAGGATGAGGTTGTGTTGCGTGTTAGTGTAGGGTGAACACGCGCAGTGTGATTGTGTGGGTCACAGAAGACACTTATCCTACAAACTCTGGCTTGTATTGATAAATGGTGATGCCCGATGAGGCACTGCACGACAGGGTCTTTGCTCCTTTCCCTGTGGCAGAGGGTGCTGTGCATTCGGATCAGCATTATAGACACGTTTGGAACTGCGTGTAGTGCCACAACTCTGGCAGCAGAATTGCTCGCCACTGCTTTTTTCCAACAGGATGGATGGAGTTCGCGCCTTTGGAAATGAAATAGCCGTGACTTCTTGAATGCAGCGTATGACGATAACTGATGTGGCTTTAGAGGTTCAATACCGTGGCTCACCAGTTCCCCTGATCTCACTTCAAATTACGTTCTTTTTTCCCTTTGGGGTCATGTTAAAGACGCTGTATACGGCAGGCGACGTCATTCAGTGCCTGAACGTCGCCAACTCACTGCGTCTCCATTTGCGTTAGTCCCCCGCACTGCATGGTTGGAAACACATGGAGGGAATTTGCTCACCGCTGTGACGTCTCTTGTCTTCGCAGTATGGACGGTATGGGGATTCAAAAAAAGTCAACATTTGAATATATGTAACTTTTTACATCTACATATGCAATAGTTTTTCTGCAACAAATATCGCTTTTGGATGAATAACTACGACACTGGGTATATTTAACTCTTTAAAGCCTGACGACCTGTATATGGATCGCAGGGCGCTGGGTTCAGTTCCCGAACGACGCAACGTATGCATTAGTCAATTAAAACGATTATTTACACAAATTATTATTTGTTGATTCGGCTTTTATGACAAGAAATATTGCGACATTTTACGATGACATTTCGAAAAACGTGTAAGAATGTTGAGTTCTGTGTGTTACTTGACATTCACGGGCCTAATGTATTATCAAATACGGAGTTATACACGTCGTTGTATCAGTGTAGTGCGGGAAGTATCAGTCTGGGATAGTTAATCTGTCACTTGATTAAGAACTGAAGACAGCCTATTGTGAACCCTCTAACGAGTCACAACTCACCACTTCATAATGTGATGTATGCTGGTGAGCATCGTATCGTATGATAATGTCCAGTTAAGAACGGCCTTTCACGAACGTTTAAGATTGCAATTTTGCGCTTACCAGTAGCTTAGATAAGCGGCCGGTGTCCGCAAGCGACTGTATATGCCCTCTACCCACATAAATATTAGCGAAGTTATTCCTAGATATAAAATAGGTCTCTTGTATATGAAGAACAGGATCAAATCTCAAAAAAAAAAATTAACAAATTCTAGCGTTCCGTATACTTAGGGTCCTACTTGACCCCTGGGGGCGCGGGGTCTGCAGGGTCTTTATCTACCCCACTGGCCCTTACTCCTGCTTACGGAGACACATTCCCTGAAGAATTCTTGTACAGTTGTAATAGTAGAGCCGCGTGCAACCGGCGGTATTAAGGGACAGACAGGAAGAAAGATAAGTTTCGCCTCTGCCACATGGGAGAACAGAGTGGATGTGTTATAAAACTGGGAATAAAAATAACTTTAAGGACCCGGAAATACGGAGTAAAATATGAAGATATGTTTAAAGTTTCGCTTTCAAGCAGATTAGAATATTATACAGCTTACAGAAGAAATTCCAGTGACAGATTAAATTACAAATTTAATATTGGATTAGATTAGA
>BLKM01011702.1:0-18320 GCA_013340265.1 Coptotermes formosanus | reverse complement strand
CACAAAAATTGAAGTGGGAACGCTACTAGACCAGTTACGATAACACAAATCTGTGCTTGTCATAGATTCTGTTGCAAGTTAAATACTGCTTGGAGAGTTACATGCCTGCATTGAGACCAAGTTGCTGTCTGTGGAATGCTTAAAGTTTGGAAGAACAGCAGATCATCAGCACAGCCCCGAAGCATAATGAAGATCTCTTCCTGATGGAGTACAGGGTCTCAACAGCATTGTTTGCAGTTTGCCTAGTCATTATATATGCATGTCTATGCAGAATTCTTATCCTTGCAGTGCGGTGTGATAATCACAGCAACATGTGTAGGCAAGTCGCACGTTGTGATTGCTTTATCCCCAGCTATAGGTTTTGAGTTATTTTTGTGTGCATTGTTATAGGTGTATTAATTTTGGTATGTAAGTATGTAAGGTAAGTTAATAGGGTGATGTTTTTACCAGCATACATACAATGTGCAGATTGACTGATGCATATTGTTAATCTTATACTATATACTTTGTATATATATGTGTATATCATTGTATTTGAATGTAGGGTATAGTGTACAATAAAATATGTTTACCATCCCTCCTTAACCCTCCCACTGGACAGTGCTGCAGTTTTAGTGTATTAGCATTGTGTGTTCTGTGAAGAAAAAATCACTGTCAGAAATGGAGCCTTTTTATTCACATAATCATAGTTATGACATATGTATTTAATTTATCTCGTGTGGTGACAGTTGTGTATAATGAAGGCATTTTCTACTTCAAGAACGTTCAACACTGTAAGTGGTTTGGAGTGTGTGATTATCCTTGTGATATCATTTTAGTAGAACTTTGAAATCCATTGTATGTGGTCCTAACTCTAAAATGTGTATTTATTCTGATAATATTTGTAACCACGGAGTGTACCAGATTTTGTTTCCTCAGTTTGTTTGAGAGGCAAAATACAAGAAAAGTGTACACAATTGGTGGGAAAAGAATGTGCTATTAACTACTGTGTCTTTAAAAACATACAGCACTTCCTGCAATATAGTGCTACCAATATAACATTTTGTGCCATGCTTCACTTGTTCTTTATATGGTTTGGGACAGGAATTGAGGCTCTCACAGTGGTGAGGATTGATATTGTGGTCTGGGTTAGGACACCATGTAGTCTGGCACATGTTTATGAATGTTGTAGGGGGGTGTTATGTGTCTGTTTTTATAGGCAGTCGGATGATGGCGGCAGTATGTCCTGACCAAAAGCTGAGTATCCATGAGTCAGACTACTCAGTCCCATAATTCCAAAGACTATAATTTTGTGTCTTAATATACTGTGTTTTCTGTGCATTTTATCACTATTACAAAACAATTGCATACACATATATTAGGCACAAAACATACCTTATTATTTTACATTAAATTTAGATGTGAACAGAAATATGAGATATTAACTAAAAAGTGTATTTAATTATAAATTTGAAACTGTCGATGCCATGTGTGTGGTAATCTAATTTGTATTATTTTAACTAACTCCTGCGCTAAAAAAACATATCAGGTTTCCAATAATTCCCGATGTGTTTCGGTGTAGGCTACACCATCTTCAGGGGAGGCTATATTAGAACAATATATATTATACATAATATATATAATATACCTTCCGCTGAAGACGGTGTAGCCTACACCGAAACCTGTCGGGAATTATGTGAAACCTGATATGTTTTTAGTGTACGGGTTGGTTAAAATAATAGAAGTTGTATGTACTAGGTTTGTAATACTTTCGAAATGCGTCATTTTTAGTCGCATTTAGAGTGGAGTGAGGGTAAAGGAGATGGTACGGCAAAACAGGAGGCTGCTTTGTCGATGTCTTGCTATATAGTTTCAAACGTTACCAATGCTTTACTTACACCCACCGGTCTTTGCCGCCTACCGCAACACACTAGCCACCGCCTGTGGCTGGGTAGGTGTACGTGTCCACGGGGTTTCCATTCAGGTAATCCGTGCTCAGTGATGATCGGTGTCGATGCTCAAAGAAAGTCGACGATAGGACCTGATTATCGGAGAACGTCTGTGGTAGTAATGTACACTAGAAATGTCGATTGTTTCAAGTATATCATTGGAAGTGCCCGTGTTCAGATAATAAAGAAAGTAATGATAATAATAATAACAACAGCGTTATATGCACCATAAATTGTACGGGCAGAATGGATATGACACTATGTACCCCAGACACATGGTTTGTTTCAGGCATGTAAGTGTGCATACCCTGCATAAAGGAGATAATGTAGTAATAATAATAGGAATAATAGGTGCGATGTTCTCCGTTTTCTTTGTGACATTTTCTTCCTATAATCTAATACGTATTAGGATCGCAATCTGAGACCTTTCAATCAGCCGAAGTTACGATTAAACGCAGTCGTGTGATCCATGGTTGGTACCAACGAGGGTTATACCAGGATAAATGAACGAACGCGCAATGTACAGACGACGTTGACGACTAGACCGTACGAAAATGGCTGTCGAGTTTGGAACGGGGAAAACTATTTGCATTTTGGCAATTGTGGCTGGATGTTTTGCAGTTTTGTGGCCGAAACTGTTCTATCCCATGCTGCAGGCTTCAATCAGTACGCGAAATCCAGCTGATAATTCACAAGGTAAGATGGGTTGGTCAGGTCTATTTTTAAATACCCTAGTTGGCCCTAACTTGTGACGCTGCTCACGGAGTCATTCAACAAACGTATTCAAAAAGGTGAAAATGTTTCTTTACTTGAGTTTGTTGAAAAGTGTGTTCTAAGTGATTGTGAAAGGAATAGGGTACCTGAGGCTGTCAATCATACAGGAAGCAGAGGCTGAACTTCACATTTAATATTGGCGGAATGTAGTGGCGTATTGCCACATTTTTTTTTCATTTCTTTTGTGATGACTGACGGAGGGGGAAGAGACCTAAATAGCACTGCCCCGAATGAGGAGGTGTCAGTTGTGTGCCTTATTGATTATAGACGCTGCACACTCTGAGAAAATGATTATGTTTTATTCCTGAACTCTTAAACGTTTGCAGCAAGATTCATGTTGCTCTTATTACCATACACAGGTGCGTTTCCTTGGAAGCCAGTTGAAAACCTCAACCCGGCGATAATTTTAATTCCAGTTCTATATATTTCTGTATTCCTGTTTAAGTAATATGGTTTTCAGAATGATGTACGCATGACTTAATCTCTTCCAGTATCAACGTGCTGTGACGTTATCTTCGAAACAGATGTAAATGCTATAATGATTATGACAGAGATGTGTGGCAATATCTTGCAACATTATGATGAAATAGATCCTAAGCTGATCCAGGCCTTTAAACAGGGCAAACTCACTCAAGCAGGAGTTGAAACCTGTAGAAATGAGGTTCTGAATAAATGTGGTGTTGACATCACTGCCTTTTTGCATGAAAATGTTCGACTGGGGAAAACATACAAGCAGATTCTGGATGAAGTACGTTCATTCAACAGTACAGTTTGCCTTAAATTGAACTTTGGAGTTGCCCCTGGATTACTAGGGGCCCCTCATAGGATGAGAGTTGGTGTTGTCCATATGCCAAGTAAGATGACAAGTGCATAGTTAAATGTCATGGCCTTATACTAACCTAGCTTAACCTAACTTAACTTAACCTAACCTAACATTGGACTGTGGAATTTGTTCACTGTTTGTGCACATGTAGCTAGCAGTAAATAGTTTATAGTAAATTTTTTTTTAAATTGAGGTGTGTGATTCTTGATTGACTGTTTACTAATGCTACAAACAGTTGCACACTTACATGACATTTGTTATTTGCTCACATACATAGCCGCATGTTGTTTACAGACACTATAAACTGGTGTAGTTATTTGTCATGGCTGTTAATCTTGTGGTTAATAGGAAGTGGTGGTGGAGTAAAGTGATCTCAAATCCTTTTGTATAATTTGTGTTTTGACAAAATAAAGTTGCTTAATGTTGCATAACTTATGCAAAATTGAATGACACTGGGCCGCACATTTTGATGGAACAGGGTGTTGTAACTGCTGTTTGCTTTTCCTATTTTCTTATGTGAGAAGCTACTGGGTTTCTGGTGAGATTGCCTGACATTACTCACTACAGTGCAAATGACTCGTAAGTGCTGTTATGTTGAATCATTTTTACTCAGCATTTTATTTGTTGTTGTTGTTGTTGGAGGTGGTATATTAAAACTGAATCTCAGACACATGTCACAAGAGAAGATGTAATATGAATAATGTGTTGCATAAGTTGATGCTTTGCATGATCCATTATCTCCCTGTTCTACTAGCCTACTGAAACAGAAGAATGCATTGTTGTTTTATTTTTGTTTGTACTAAACATTCCTTAATAGTCCTGTATCTGAGTCGTAACATATTTTCCTGAATGTAAGATGGCTGTCCTTCACAATCTTTAGCTTTCAAGAACAAATGTATACAGAACATATTGCACTTTGTAATTTTAAGATGACTCCCCATTTTTGAGATGATGGATTAGGGAAAATAAATCCTTATTTTCACGTACAGAAGTGTGTATGAGTATGAAGACCATTAGTATCAAGATCTCTTTAATTTTTAAACTGAAGTTTACGTTGTTCCAGTGACTTCCATAGGTTTCATGTAATCTTGTCATTAGGTTTTCATGGCCTGTGTTTAATGTGTAACTTTGTGTTTCAGGGTTTAGCCATGTTGTGTATTGAACCTTTTCTCTTTTTCTGGCATCAAGTCACCATATGAAAGTGACTGCATTATATGTCTGTACATTTACACATCTGCAACATATGTTCTAGTTGAACACTGAAAACTGAAATTACTAATTTTTTGTAGTTACCCAGCTCATTGATTTCAGTGTTTAAGTTTTACAAATCTTCCTCCCTAGGCACTACAATTTGTGAGTTTTGATGTGCTGAACAATTTTCTTCCATGCTTCTTTGTCCATTGCTATCTTACTCCAATTCTGGATCTTCATTTTTCCAGGTCTGCTGTGACATCATCCTCCCTTCTTAACTTCAGCCTGCCAATCCTTCTTACTGCAATTGGTCTCCACTCTGTCACTCTTTACTGTCTTTTCTTTAGCTGTTCTTACACTATGTCCCGTCCATCTTATTCTCTTTGCTTTTATATATCTAACTATATCTGCATGTTTTATTAGTGAATCTATTTCCTCAGTAGTCCCTATCCTCCAGCTCCCATCTTGATTTTTTATTGGGCCATATTTCTTCCTCATTACTTTCCTTTCAAACACTCTTTAATAAGTTTTACAAATAAAAGTTGAAAATTATTTTTAGGTGCTAACTTTCTTAGCATTTTTCCAGTGATAAACCAGGATTCCTGCTTCCAGGTCATCACCGTCAAGAAAGACCACCTCACTTACATCCAGACGTGTTGCATCCAGCATTACGGGAGCGGGGTCGGGCTATTCCACAGTCACACGTAGTGCCAAGGGTGGTGGAGAAAGAAGGGCGGGTAAGACATTGAGCACTTTCATGCATGGGTTTCCAACCTGTGGCTTGCCAAGTTGTATCATGCAGGCTGCAGCCACATTTGTAAATATGTAGGTACTACAAAAGTTGCATTAATGTAGGCAGTAAGGTATATCACTTACTGTTCTTTTTCCACGTGCAGCCTGCGAACCAGCCCTTTTTCCATAAAAAGATTGGATGCTGATGCTGAAACGATTGAATGGGAAAGCACTGTTCCAGTAATTGAAGTGTCCTACGAGGGAGAAAACAGTATCCCACTATGTAATGACATTTTTAAAATTTTTTTGCATTTGTACAGATCAGGCTCTTATTCACCATATTTGTCCAAAAAGCGTGTGTAGGTATAAAAGTTTGTCTGAAAATTAATTCTGTTCAAGATATCCACTTATGAGTGGTAATTTTTCATTCTAATACCTCATGATTCATGCTGTAATGATGAATTATTTACAGACGTCTCCAAACATTTGATCATGTTTTCTTTCTTTTCTAAGAAGCAAAACGAAACAAATATATATATAAAGGCTCTTCTGACAAGTCCGTTCTTCCATGCAGCCTTTTGTAAAATCTGCGCCACCTTCAACCTCATTATTTCATGACGAAATTGCTACTAAAAATGTCTGTTCAGTAGTAACAGTGGTAAAATTTACTTACATCTGTGCGCTGCTTTTACAGTTTAGTGTTAGTTGGTACTCACAAATGCTGTTTGATGTGATATATCTTAAAAGATGGAGTAGCGCACAACCCCACGTTGTAATCTGGACTGTTGAATTTTGTTTTTGTTTCTTTGCTTGTAGCAGAACATACACCGCATCCAATTCTTTTCCCTTCAAAGGTGGGCGTAATGTGTTGTGTCTTACGTCTTGTGCCAAGTTTGTTTAGTTGGTTGGTGGATGGAGCTTACCTTTCTTGCCTTGTGGTCTGAGTTTGAGGCATCCTTCCTGCCTCTTATATTAGGTCCCTCACCAATGTCAGTTTGAGTCTAGAATGATATCACTATTGAGAATGGTAAGGCCCAGAAGATGGAAAATTAGCTTCTTTCTCCAGTTCCAGGCCATCTCCTGATGGAGTAAAGGTTCGTCATGTGGTCAGGTTTCTCCACTTATCCTGTATGTCTACTTTTGTCTTGTACTCTGGCTGGTTTAAGACCCTTTCCATGCTTGTCACAGAAATTACCTTCTGCTGGTGGAGAAAGCATGTTCATCAGTATGTTTACATTTTGTTTGTCTTGGTGCACCATGATGGTCAAGTTCTGTCTTCTCCATTCTGTATTTCACCCCACCTTAGTTGACTTTTCTGTGCAGAACTCTTAGGCATTACTTTTCTATTTTGTCTAACAGTGCCACAGCAGTTTATTATCTTAGTACATAAATCGTCAACTAGCACTGGAGGTGTGTTGTCCATGTACAGTTTGGGTTCACATATTTAGTCCTTGCAGTAAGGCTGGTTGCAGTTGCATATGTAGCCACCATTGAGAGAGGTGCGTGTTTACTGTCTTTGCCTGAATACAGTCTCATTTATGCACTATACCACCAGTTGCATCTGTGAAAAATTTGTCGTGAACCTTAGTCACTACGCATCATGTAATAATCTCATCACCAGTTTGCTGAATACTTTGACCTGACTGCAGTACATATGAGGAGGAATCACTGCACATATTTTACATTTAACGGGTTTTGAGTCTGAGCTGTTTACAACATGCAGGAGAAGGAATCAACACATACATTTTGCACTCAACCAGTTTTAACTATTATTTCTCAGTACTACTCCACTTTTTGGAATAATGATTTTAATATGGTCACTGTATTTAACATCTGTAAGGGAGAGGCCTCATCCTGAAGCAATTTTCTCTTTTATATACAGTACACGTCCACCTGATGATGGCCAATCAAATAGGCCAAAACATGTCATAAGAATATAGAGAGTTTATTACATTCTTATTAGTTGTGTTTTTCTGAACATAAAAAGTTGAATCTAAAACCATTATTGTTCCTTGTGTATATGTTGTCTGAAAATGATTTTGCCTCTGAAGAACACAATAATTTCAACTGCTGTGTTCTCAGTTAGGCTGTAGTATTTAGCATATGAATCAATGAACTTGTGTTATCCACCATTGGTCACATTTTTCATATGTGTTTTCAGGTTTATATTTGTTGTCACTGAATTACAGAAATCTGAGTATAGGAATCTGCCTCATAGTGTTTTTATAATGTTTCATGGAACTTCAGACGAACGTGCTTCAATCAGATTGTAGTCTTGGCAGTGAGGCATTAAAGCCAGCAGAGTACCAACTGGAGTAATATGACCTAAAGACTGCCCTGTCACGTGTGTTTTCCCTCTGACAGAACATACTGAATTGGTTCAGTAGAAGATAGGCGTAAACATGGAACTGCAGTACACAAAAGTCACATACAGATTATAGCAGAATGAAATAAATTTGCCTTTGGCCCCATATTGCACAAGCCTATACCAAGTGTATCGTCTGAGATTCTTTCCTACCCCAGTGACTTGAAGAGTGAATGTGTACTCCTTCATAAGACCACCAGATAAGCCGCACTTGCAAGAAACATAAACACCTGTGCTGACTACATAACATGGTATACTCACGTACTATCAGCTCCGAATTTTTTAGCACTTACAGAAGCAGCTATGTGAAATTAATAATCTCATAAGCTAAAATTTAAATGAACATGAACTGTTGTAATTTGAAAAAGATCCTAAACTAAACTGCATAGAAATAGATGAACTGATTCAAAACTTTGGGAACAGGTAGGTGGACCAGTTCTTAAGAATATACCTTTTGAAGCTTTTTCTGTTTAAAAATGTATAAAATACGGATGATAATATCAGCAGACATGGGAGTGGACGTTTAAAACAAAAAGAACTCTGGCTGCCAGCAGCTGTGTTGGGGTTTAAGGAGTTTGTCACTGGAAGGTTAATCTGAGTGATGTACCTGGACAGTGCAAGAGCTTCAGTGTTTGCATCTCATTGTCCTATATGATGAGGTATTTGATAGAAGTATCAATTTCTTATGTGCACAACCATAACTTATTGCATTATATTATTATCTGTGTAAACATAATAATTATAACTGTAAATGATCTCCTGGTGTGACATGTTTCAGCCTGTATAGGTCATTTTCAGGTTATTGTAAAACATACTGAGGTTTCTTGTTACCTATTTTACATACATAACACATTTGGTGATGTGGTGTGTGTACTGGGTTATGTTCCTGGTTCAGTGGGTGTTTCCTACGTTTGTGTTTTGTTTTAGCTTAGTGTGATTGTTGTGTTTAAAATTAGGTTTTTGGTGATGGTGTGGTTGTCGTTTATATGTTAGTTTTGTCTACACGCCCCACGCCATAGTGTCATGTAGATACAATAAGCAATGAAGCATCTTAGTACATTTTACAATAACCTGAAGATGATCTATATAGTGTGAAACTTGTCATGCTGGGAGATCATTCATTGTTGTAATTATTATGTTTACTCAACTAATAGTATAATACAATAAAATTTTGTGCAGATAAGAAACCAGTGTTTCTGTTAAGTACTTTAGTGTAAAAGCTGTTGCATGTGAGTGTGCTGCATATGGAACATGATGAAGCGTGTATAAGAACTGTGTGAGTGCGCAACATGCAAAGCACAATGATGAGCTGTTATATTGGCATCCTACGTCCAGAGCATGATGAAGCATGGAGTATGCAAGCTGTATGTGAGATATATAGCGTAAAAGCTATTGTGTGTGATTGTACCACATGCGGAGCACAATTAAGCATACAGTGGAGAGCACAGCCAGTCCATACTGACTATATGGAGCAGATTCCTTCAGAAGCTGATCAAGAAATTCCCATCCTTTATGGAAGCCAAAAATTTAGTACCGGTTCACAAGACTGTACCTCTGAACACTTCTTATGTAGGAAGACCCCTCTTTCTTCTGTCCTTACATCTACAACCACCTCAAGAGTTAGAATTTTTCACTGATGTTATGAAATGCATGTAACATTTTTTAAATCATTCACTCATTGGACTTTGTCCATCATCTCATGTTTAAAATAAAAATTTACGTAATGGTACTTCAGGCAAAGGTTTGATTCCAGTCTCAAGGCAGAAGAGTAAGGGAAGGAAGCTGGGAAAATTATTGTAACACTCTGGGCCAAGAGGTTTAGAATAGTTTTCCCTTTTGGGCCCAGCTGAGTAGGTGCTTCCTTTACTCATTTTTCTCAGAACGTAACATAGGAGTGTACTTTTTATTCTTAACATGGGGTGATGGACAAAGTCCACAGAGTGGATGTTACCAAATGTAATGTACCATCGCCAGAATCCTCTAGAACTGTGTTCTTCCATACGCTTTTGATGTCAGTTTTCACTTAGTTTTCAATTGAAATCTGAGAAGACAACAAGATCAGTCAAGATATGTTTTTTATATTATTCTTTTGTGCATAAGACTTAGGTGTTTCACATGCTTGTGTTCAAGTATCTGAAAGAGTTCTGAATAGGTAATGTGCTAGTCCTGTCCTTTCATTTTTGTTGCCTGTGATTTTAACCCAAGATCTTCGCATTTTGTCACGTTGTATGAGACGGGTGTAGAAAGCAATGAGACTGGCAATGCTGAATATCTGTGATGTTCTAGATCTACCAAGTGCTTGAACTGTGGTGAGTCACTGCCACCAAAAGCATAGTTCTGCTGTTAAGGAGCACTTCATATGAGATATTTATAAGACCCATGTTTGAGTGGCAGTGGATAATGTGTTAAGGCACATGCATGTGTTAGAATTTGGCATGAAACTTGGAAAAAATGTAGTAAAGAAACATCAGAGATGTTACGGGACGCATAGGGACGCAAAGTAATGCGTAGACCTATAGGTTTCAGTTGGTAGAAGCATTGCAACCCCTTGGCACCAAAAGTTGACTAGTCAGCGTGCAGTGTGATGCTGAGAAAACCAAACATTGACTAAAGTTGTTGCCAAGAATGTGCAAGGTAATTGTGGCTATTTAAATTGCGGGTCTTTCACACACTATGCCAGATGCTTAAATTCTGGTGTCAGAGGCCTAAGTAAAGGAGGGAACAGAAAAGTGGTTGATGATGCTTGAAGCAGGAGACCAAGCACTGCTATCAGAGATGTTAGTATTGGAGAGGAATCTAATGAACTGTTGATGCAAGACAGAAGATTAACGTAATGGGAGTTGTCTGTGAATATAAAAATGTCATTGGGCGGGGTTCAGCACATTGTATGAGTGAATTTAGGCACCTCTGAAGTGTGCACAGCATGGGATCTCTGTGATCTCAGTGATGGACAAAAATGTGTGCACGTGGAAGTCTGCCAGCAAAATGTGACTAGAGAAAAACCCTGACTTTTTGACCATAATCACCTGTGATGAGTCTTGGATCAGACATTATGACTGGAATCAAGACAGCCATCAGGCATTAGGAAACACAAGAGCCCACTTTTGCCCACTTCCACCGAAGAAATTTCACATGGTGCTTGCAATCTGGAAAAGTGATGTTGGTACTTTTTTTGAGTCTGCATTATTCTTTAGCACATGGTAAAGCAGAAGCAAATTGTGAGCTAAGTACCATGCAAAGCCAGTAAAAATAGCTTTTTAGAACGCAGTGTTGAAAGAAAGTTCTTGAAAAAACACTGGTTTTTGCTTCAAGACAGTGCACAGGCCATGGTGCCTTTAGCAGACATTGTTGGAACACCTGTACAACACCCGATCTTAATTCCAGACCTCAATCCCTGTGATTTTGAGGCATTTCAGGTGCTTAAATGTGAGGTTTGATGGCATTGATTGAGCTCCAGCAGTGAGATGATGTAAGCTACTGCCACAGTCCTATGCAGGATGTCGAAAAACAGCCCACTGTGTATACAGTAAAACCCTGTTAAGATGTTTTTGAAAATTCCAAGAAAATCTGACTTCTTAAGTGGGAAATTCTTAAAAGGGTAGGACCGAAAAGTTCCATTTTTTAAATTTTTTTGTGAACTTATTACATATGTGTGCTGAATTTGTATAATTTGCAGCTATCTTAACACATTCTCACTGGTATCTGACCATTTAACCATTTTGTCTGTAACCTTTCATTCACAGTTTCACTTACACCTTTACCTATATTGTTACTGACTTTTCATTCACAAGTTCACATTTCATTCCAGATGTTTACTTTTCCTTGAAATATTTTTCAAGCATGGGTTGTTGCTCTTTTTTCAAAAACAGTAGCAGTATACATCTTCAGATTCCATAGGTTTGGTTTTAGGTAGACCATAAGGGGTGGTGAGTAGTTCCAGTTACTTTCACTAACTCTGCAATGTCTTGAATTTATTCTCTGGGATTGCTGGTGTAATTTATCTGCACACTGTCACCACAAATGTTTCACAATCATGCTACATCACAACACATTTTTTATTACTGCTGATAAATTACGTTTAAACAACTTGTCACAATGGACCACTCACTTATCTCGCGTCAAACTGCTGTCCCCCCAATAATATGGACCATTGTGTCACTTCGACTAGTGCGTGCCCAACCTTCTTCAAATGTTATTGGCTGCCCTTGTTTCCTCCAAGCCCGGGCAGTTGAAGTGGCAAGTGAGCTGCTACATGCCAGCTGTTGCCAAACACGGGCTGATGCAGGTCACAGAACGGCTAGGATCAGCTTCTGGCCACCCGATACAATTTTTCAGTTGTCGTGAGAGACTGAGTAGTGGAGACTGACTACAGAAATACGACACCCCTGCATCGGTTGTGAGGTTGTGCCATTCCAATGTGTGAAACGTGGGGGAAATGATGTTTGGAGAGTAACCTCTATGAGCTGACCATGCCATTTGAATGCTGCATTTTGGAAATGGAACAAATGGAAACTTGGGAAAATCTTTTAAGATTTTGAAACAGAAAATATATTAAATGGGTAAAAAAATTGTTTCATCATCAAATTTGTTACTTCTTAGGCGGGAAGTTTTCTTATGTGAGGATGTATTAAAAGGGCAACATGTAATGTTAATAAAATGGGAGAATTTTGGTGCTTTTTTATCCTGACTTCTTAGGCAGGAAATTTTCTTAACCGGGGACTTCTTAAACCAGTTTTACTATATTTGCAAAGTGGTGGAGCACTACGAAAATGTATAGCTTGTGAAGGGCAGTGCTTTGAAAACAAAACTATGTCAAAGCCTCAAGATACCTCAGATGTAGTATAGTGTGAGTAATTCCTTTGCTCGCAAAACAGGCCTCACATATTGAGCATGTGATGTTTCATCTTCTGTTGTGGTTGCCATCGTCAAACACACCGTAAGATGGCGACTGCAGTGAATGCCAAAGCGACTTAGGCATACAGCATAGCAAATCCCTGGTAGGGGAGATCACACATTAGGTAGTTCATTTGTTCAGATGACATGTACTGGTGTCTTAACTCCGTAGGCATTTCACAAGCATGGAGCGTAAGAAACGCACATTGCATTGGTTTTCTGAAATGTCATAATTTCAATGTGTACCTAGAATTTTCTCTTTTCCGAAATGTCCATGCTGGCTCTGAGCCCTACCAATTCCCTTTTCAGTTGGCCCTGGTAGGGGTGTTTCCCAGGACAGGAAACTGCCAAGGCATGAGTCTAACCACTCCCTTCCATCTAGTGTGCCAGGGTTAAGAATTGGCAAGGTTATACATCTACTCCCACTGTATGCCTTTGTGGCATGCACAGGGGCAACTTTACCTTTCTTTACTTAGTACTCAGGGTTTAACCTTTAGACAGTGCCCATCCTATATATTTATCTACACTTGAGGAATACTTCCTCAGTGTATGTCCAATCCACTTCCATTTCCACAGTTTCGCTTCCACTACCAACGGTCTCTGTTGTGCGTGCCTGCAGAATTCTTCATTAGGGATGTTAGGCTGTGTCCTGTGTGCCAGCATGTGTATGCAGGTGATTCCTAATGCCAACTAGAGCGGACAAATGTATTTAAATGGGGCTGTCCTGCATAGCAGTGTGTAGCAGGTGGGCATGTAAAATGGATGCTGTGTAGGAAGCAGCGACCAAGCTTGTTTGTTTGCTGCTTCCTGGTCAGTCAAGTGGGTGGCAATGAAAAGGAGTGTGGAATGTATGGGCTTCAGGTTAGCTGTAACAGAGGCTTTGATTTGTTTAGTTTTTGGTACCAACTTTAAATGTATCATGCTTGCTTCACCTCTTGATAATGTATTTTAAGGATAATTTTTGTGCACAAACAGATTGTGCACTCTCAGGGATGCTGTTGTGCCACTGGCCAGTCACTGGCTTGCACAATATATTGTTAGTCCAGAAGAGCTTAAAAATGTTCCTAATGCTCCTGTTTGTAAATGATGGCAGGCCCACTGTGATTCTGTTTGTAAAATTCCATGTTTGGCATCCATAAAAAATAATAGACCTGACATTTCATCTAAAAACTTTCAGTTTTGTTACCGTAGGTATCTGCCTAGCCTTATTACTCAGTAAAGTTGAATGGAAGCTCTATTTGCTTTTTGGAACCACATCGTCACATTTTGCTGCTCCACCAGTGCTGTAGTAAGTTTTGTGCACCGTTCTTATGTGTTGGCACCACACAAATTGACATGCTCAATCTTAACGGAATTATGAGATCTGGGTTTGGGGATTATTGTAAGTGGCAGTTATTCTTAATCTGGCATGTGTCCAGATTGGCTGTAAGCCATGTAAACAAGACTGGTGGGAAAATTTTCATGTCTTGTGGATGTATGGGCCCAATTTAGCATCCATAAATTGTAGTCAGCACATGAAAACACATATATTTGTTTTAGAAATCTATTATTTGGCCTTCTTCTAGAATGGGTAAAATATTGTTCAGATGCCATTTTTTACATTTTCTTCCATCAGAATAGGGAGGCAGTTTGGTGATCTGACTGTAGTGCAGCTGGAAAGTTCTCAAAATACGCACATGCTGGAAACTTTAGATGAATCCTGTTTTTTTATGAATAGAGAGACCAAAAATCTTACGAGTCAGTATTTATGTTTCTGTATGAGTGCAGTTGCTGTTATAAACATCAAACTGATATGTGAATACAGAATTAATAATCGTGCTATTTTCATTGTTTTAACAATGGTGTTTCTTCTGCATGGGCAGTTGTGCCTGTGATAAACATCTGACTCATAATGCAAATCACTCAGGATTTCACTGTCCTAAAAATATCTTGTGTATACAAAAATGTAATTCTGTTTCCTGTATCCTGTTGCAGACCAAAGAGAGAACACCCATGCTTCTACCAATATGTACAGTAACCAAGCCTGTTACAGCAGTTGACAAATGTTGCAGTAGAAATTTTTGATGCAGCCAGAATTCTTTCTCCAATATTATTTAATTACATAGGCAAACTTATATTACCTTAATATGACTGCTATTCCTAAAAAGTTATGCATATTGTTAGACTGATGCGGCAAGTAGCCATAACCTGATCCAGGAACAGGTACTTTGCTTGTGTGTCAGTGCTAACCATAGAAACTTGCCTCAAAGACAGCAGGTGTGATGATTGCTGAAACATAGGCTATGTGGGTGCCCCTTATCACCAACATTCAAGATTCTCTTATTACATCAAAGACTAAACATGATCTGATAGGTAATTTTTTACAGCCTGGCCCTATACCTGGGATGAGGCCACCAATGGGTGGAGCAGGACATGTGGTACCAGCACCAAAGGGCAGTGGAACAATGGGTATTGTGATGCCTATTTACACGATTGGTATTGTCGTGTTCTTCATGTACACGGTCATGAAGGTAAGGCTTCATATTGTATGCAGTGTGATTTATTTTGTACCACATGACAGTGAACGTGTGTTCATAAGTAAATGAAGCTATAGGTTCCCTTTGCTGACCAGCCTTATGGGTAATAGACTGTGTCATCAGAATTGTCTTGGTGTGCAAGGCCATGAAGAGCAAGGCAGACCATATCTGGGGCACTAGACAAACAGCAGTGCAGTTCTTTGTTTAGACTGTTCTGTACCAGTACCTTTTTTGTCATGATGTTTGAATTGTCTCCATTTTGCAGTAGTTAAAGAAATTTATAAATGACTTTGAAATTTTCATTGTGGAAACTTTGAAGGATACTGTATGCTGGAATGTAGCGCCACGTCGTCTGGTGGATATGTACCAACAGTTCCCAGGAATGTGTTGTATCCATCTCCTACAGTCCTAACATTTGGAAATAAGACTGCACAGTGTCATGTCCCACAAGACATCTTTCTTCCAATATATTTATAATCTAGACTTCTAAATGTGTCTTTTTCTTATCTTTGTACATTGAGCAACTTCTCACAGATGAGTAATATAAAAATCTAGTCACTCAGAATTTTGGTATGATGCTGTTCTGAGTTCAGAAGCAGAGTATTAGCTATGTTGGTGACCAGACAGTTAATTTCATATTTCTTCTGACATGTAATGTAACAAACCAGAAATTTAATATTAACAGTTTAAGCGTGGGCATCAGACTGGTTCATTACTACAGAATTTTGCAGTTAAGAACTCAGGTGTTTGTGGTTATTGGGTGCATAAAGATGTTGCAGTAAAAGTGACTAAGGGTTGATTCAAACAAAATTGCAGATTTTGTGAAATTTGTTGGTAGGTAATGTTTAAGAAGCCTGGGCAGTCTGCAGTCAACTACAGTGACTTCAGTTCAGATCCCGAGTTTCGGAAAATTGTTTTCTCAGAGCAGTATGTTGATGATCATACCAACTCCTGTGGTGACCAGATGCGACAGAAGGTGAAGCATGAATCAGCTACTGTACGGAAAACAACAGAAGAGAATGGCACAAAGCTTGGTGGGTCTGGTTTACATTTTTACTTGATGCCAGAAGAAATCTGGCATGCTGCTGAGGTATTCTAACAAAACTGTGCTTTTCATTTTTTGTGCTTCAGGTTGGAAGGAACGTGATACGAGTAAGTAGAGTACATTGCATCAACTAAATACGATGTTTGTTACTTGTGCTTCTGGAATTGTCTGGGAGAAGCTTTCAGGCTGCTTCTAATTTTATTACGTTGCTGCCAACATGTCATATCCAGGAACATAGACCCTGAAAATTATCTTTTAGGATAACTGAAACTAGGCACAGTATAGGTAACGATTCATGATACATACATTTACAACAAAGAGCAGATGAGATTACATCTCCAAATTATTCACATTGAAATACATGTAATTACTGTTATAGAAGTATTGAAGAATGTATTTTGGCAGAATCTGTCGGGGCCTGCCATATTTCTCCTTAAAACTAAAATTTTTCCATTTATCCCAAATGCATTCTGATGAAACAACTGATGTATGGGGGAGCTGTGTAGTGTACTTTCTGTTTTCATTGCAGGTAACAGATAAGACTGGTAACAGTCAACATTACAACAGTGTAAGATGATATTTTTTGACATGCCAGTAATGCAAACCCTCACATTAATGTTGTTGTGGGTTCCATTTCTCTTTTCGTGGCTCATAAATTATGTCTGTTGCACATGCTACATTACCAGTTTAACTGGTTTTCAGAAATGTAATTTGTTTCATTTTTACAAAAGATACCACCATTCTTTGAATGTGCTTTAGAAATAAATACCTCTGCTTGGTACATTTTTATCACAATATATGTAAGAGTCTAGATAGCGCTGCTCATTGATGAGGTTCATTCCTGTAAAGTCAAGATTTCAGATATACAGGGAAACTCCTATTTTATGTTATGGAATTTTGTGTTTTGGCAGTTATATGCACTTCTTGTTACGTCCTGGCCTAATGCATATAAAGATTTTTTGTCTCCCCCACTTACACTTTCACAGAATTTACATTTTATTTTCCTAGTTCTTGCTATGGAAATTTACCTGATTTTACACTTCTCAGAATTTTTATTTGGACCATGAGAATGTGAATGTAAAAAAAAAAAGGAGATGTCAAGTGAAAGTGGCGTTTGGCATAGCGTAGCTAGTAACATGTCAGTGATATCTCCCTGAAATAAATGTTGGAGACAGCTTTTATATAGATGGCAGTAGGTTTGTTAGGAACAGATGTCGGGCTTGAATTCATTGAATCTGCTGTTGCTGCATGGTTCAAACAAGCACATGCAAGCAGCAATTCCATAGATGGTATTGACATCAGGGAGAGGGCTTTGAAGATCCCTTCTCATTAGGTGGTAGACAACTTATACAGGTTCTAGTGGTTGGATTGACAGATTTAAGAGGAGACATAAAATTGTTTATAGAACTCTAGCAGGTGAAAGCAGGAGTGTTGATTCAGAAACATTAGATGACTGGAAAAATGCCAGACTCTTGCAAGAGATTAAAGAATATGACCTCTGTGACTCAAATGCAAGACAAATTTTTTTCCTTAAATTTGGTGCCTAAACATGTGGGTCGTCTTAAATTTGCCTATGAAGTGTCAAACTGGACTGTGCCAAATCAGATCACTCTGAACTGGACCATGCAGAGCCAAACCAAAGCCTGTGTTGCCAAATTGTCATGTGCAGACAAAAGAGAGAACAGGACATGAGTAGAGTTAACTGACACAGTATTTTTCTCTTTCTTTCTTTTTCTTTCCATCATCTACTTTTTTTTAAAGAATTAGAATGTTGTGGAAGCCAGTCAGTTTTCGTCTTTGGGCAAAGATGCACCTAACCTGGTGGACACCTTAGGTTGGACTATTCTCAGTGACTGGGCACCATATAAACAGTAAACTTGTTAAGGTATGCACCTGCGAATGGATCTAGTCCAAGGGTAGTAACAGGAAAATTGCTATTGGAGAATTAAAAATTAACTACAGAACTCAAAAATAAAACCTGGACCAACCCACAAATTAAGAACCATAAAAATAGCCATGAACTCAGACTGATCAGACCACAGAAATAACACAA
>BLKM01011697.1:0-34782 GCA_013340265.1 Coptotermes formosanus | reverse complement strand
TCTATAAATGTTTATAGCATATATACAGTGTACAGTCTTCTGCGTACTGCTGTGTTTCGTGTAGGATCGTGGGTGTACCGACCCACCGTCGTGGAGCAGATGCTGCTGCAGATGTGTAGTTGCTGTGCGCAAGCGTATTGTCTGTATGTAGTAAGGAATAGTAAGGAGAGGATTCATATAGTATTTCGTTCGCCGATCAGTATTCCTCGATGTTGGTATAACTCAATATAGAAGTTTTGAAAGCAGATTAAAACTTCACTTTATTGACACGATTTCATGGACTGCACGGTGTCTTGTATGGGACACACATACATGCATTTTATGTAATATTTGTACGGCATAAGAGTACTTCAGTTTATTTGTACCTACGTACCTGTGGTGTTCTAAGAATGCTATTTTGAGATCTCTAGGTTCAGTTTATAAAACTTATTACGTACTTTACATTTGAAACCATAGGTGCTACTAGCCAGATATTTGTTTTATGTTTCTTTTTGGGGTTTGATTTGGTTGAACGAAGTTTTCGATGATTGAATGGTAATGCAAAGTTCACTGCATTTTGATATAACACTTAATTTACTGGTCAAAGGACTGTCGTACTCTCATCTAAACTTGATCCATGTCTGCAGCTGCTGTACGTCAGAATAGTTCACTGAATGATTTAGAAGTCTGCTTTAATCTTTTATTTTAATTGTGGTATTGTGAAACTGTGGTAACCATTATGGGCAACTTGTAGTAATCACTTCTTGCAGTTAACTTTGTTCTGAGAGATATTCCTGGTGCATCCTGCTTTTAACGAATTTATATGCTGCTAATTCATATTCTATAGAGTGATCCGAATTATATGGTCCCATCAAATACACCATATCCCTGATCTGAAGCTTCCGCCGCGATGCTGATGAGATCTGCGTTCTTCTGGGATATTATGCAGCGTCGAGTGGTAATCCTTTACAGACGTTTTGGGCAAAGTACCCGTCATATTTTCAAAGGCCAGAAAGTCCAAGAAAGTGGACTTCTTGGTTCTTGAAAATGGTACAGGGACGTTGTCCCGAAACGTCTGTGAATGTTACCCATTCGACGCTGCGTAATATTCCAGAAGAAAGCAGATCTCCAATACACCGTATGTTAATAAAATCATGTGAAAAAGAAGAGGACATGAACTGCTTTGAAAATTTCAATATTCAGTGGTACCACCATGAAGGAATATGGATCACGAACAAAATGCTTGCTATATGAATCTTGTCTTTACTATTCCTTACTGTATGCAAACACAATACGCTGGCGCATAGCAATTACACGTCTACAACAGCATCTGCTCCACGATGCTAGTTCAGTGCACAACACGATTCTCTACGAAGCACAGCAGCACACAGTATAGCATATGTATATAATAAAAAGACATGGATATCTGTGAGAGATAAGATTCATTATGTTCTATTTATTTAAAATTCGTAATTTCGCAAAACTTCATCATTTTGAATTCAATACTTCGATACCAGATGTATATATACACCTAACCATATACATCAATTAATTTTATTCAAGAATAAGTAAGCATCACACTGTCAAAAGCATTGCCATATTTAAGGTTAGGACTAACATAATTTATTCTTAACAGTTTATTTGTAACTCTGCATATGCAAATTGGATGTGTTGGTTTTATATTCCTTAGTATCATGTCTGCCTGAGGATGGTGATTTATCCCCGAAACATGCTGGAGAGCTTATGTGTATGATACACGATTTTATTTAAATTGTGAATATATGTGGTGCACATGGATGCTTATAGTCACAACGCATGGAGCAAATAATATCAAATTCATTACATGGATTTTCCGGCCATAAGCCACGCCGTTAAGTCACGGTAGCAATGGAAAATTTCACCTACTTTAAAATGACGTAACTTAATATTTTACTCGTATCAACACAACAAACATAATATTTTCGGAATAAAGTTGTTTTACTATACAGAACTTACCAGGTGCTCTTCATAATGAATAGAGTATTCATTATATGGGACGTGGTTTCGAAATATATAAATATTATTGAGATTAACTTCTTGCTTAATTTCGCTGAAAATTTCTAAAATCAAATGTCTTGAAATTTGAATTGTGAGTTTTAAAATTTTCGGAACAAATGGCTCTTCTGTGTTTTCACAAACTAATTTGTAATAATGACTCGTCTTGTTTTCTAGTCTCATATGTTGTAACTCAAATTTTGTAATCATTATTGCCTTCGAAATTAAAGGAAACTGCATTTGAAAATGATTTTAAGAAGTATTTTATGTAGCTGTGAGGCTCTAGGCCTTATTTCGGGAAATCCAGCCGCGTTATTGGCTGTGGTTTACATTATGAACATGCTTCCCATGTTATTCTTCAGGATCGTCAGGGTAGTGACAGCATACATAGCTGAACTAAGGCAGATCCCTCATCTTCCAAATATCAATAAAGTCACCGGTCATTTTCAAATCATACTGATGGCTAGAATTCAGTATCTCTGCTCAAAGGATTTCGTTAAGATCATGGAATCGAATCCGAAAACAAAAATTATTTTGTACTCTTTAAGTATACAAATATTTTACATCGCTCTGGTTTATGGAACGTTGTCATAATGCTGTTATATATTTGGTGCTTCAGCTCTAAGTACGAGATATCGGGCTGTTAGTTACAGTGAATAAATATTGTGTTTTGGAAACGTTGTGGGGCACACGGTGGCACAGTTGGTTGAGGTACTGCACTGCAAGCCGGAGTGTGGTTTATTCGATTCGCGACAGTGCCATTGGAATTTTGCATGGATTTACTCGTAACGCTTCCGGCCGCAATATGTCCCTGGAGTCGACTCAACCTCTAACAGAAATAAGTACCAGGAATAATTCCTCGGGAATAAAGTCAGCCCGTGAGTGGAGTTGACAAACTTACCGCGTTCATGTGCTGACTGTCCACAAATCTGGGAGCCTCAACCTCCTGAAACACTCTGGGCCTGTCCAGGCCTCTAATGGGATAAGCTTAATTTTTTTAGAAAAGTTGCAAGAAACAAGCAATTGTAATTTAAGGAAAATTTATTTTCCAATAGGAGAATATCTTTTCAAACTGTATTTATCTCACAGCAAAACTTTTCTATTTAATTAATCAACATATATGGTCACCGAATTATCTGTTCAGTGTAAAAACAGACACTGAGAATTCAGTTCGTGTTATTTACTACTTGTTATGAAGTAGAGAAACGTTGTCAATAGGAACATATAATTCTAAGAGACATCAATGAAAATGACGGGCCATATATTCACTCTCGAAACACTTTATTTATGTACACTATATCTAAATTCCTGACAGTAAACAGTCCGTTTGAAAGGATGCAGAACGAGTTTGTCGTGGCGTATATTAATAGATTATACCAGATTTATTACGAGAAACTGAGGAAAACTACAAAAACTCCTTACAGAACTGGGTGCCCAAAACACGATTCGAACCGGAAACCTTCCAAATACAAGTCAGAAACCTTACCGCTTTATATTACTGGCTTAGTGTCTCGAGCTGTGTAGAGACTCTCCACAATTCCGCAAGCACTTTCACGTTGCTTAAGCCTGGAGAAACTTTACATTCTTAATCAGTCTAACATCACCATTATGTATTGCAAGAGAATAAGTTTTAACAAGCTCTTTTTCCCGATAGGTATGGGGTAGAGTATCAGATAAAATTAATATTAAATTTTTGAACAACTGTTTCTTCATTTAGGGTTGAAGGAAATGTGAAGACTGCCTTGAACTGCTTCGGATTAGTTTCTTTAGTGGACTGTTGAAACCACAATTAATAAACATCCGAATATTTTTATTAGCCGAATAAAACTAACTATCCGAGAAGAAGAGCGTAATAACGAAGTTCCAAAATCTAAATTGCGTTTTAGACATATTTCTACAGCACAATGCACGTTGTAATGTCGACTATGATATCAATAGTTACAGCGATGGTTAATTGCTAATTTTCATGTCTTTCCGTAGAGTGAGAGGGGTGGATCGTTGGTATGCGGAGGGTTACTCACTGGAGTTGTGACACAGGATGAAGGCTGCATCTTACCAGACTACCCACGTGTGGTGTTCACCGATGTCGCCTTCTACAAGGAATGGATAGAACGGAAGATTCCTAAGGGCAAAGACGAGCTTTGATTTGATTCATCCCGTTGTATTACAGGGGACTACAGTAAATGAAGATGCCTACACAAGAAATGGGTATTAAAAGTCGGAATCCTAGTTACATATATGTACGTGCATATATAATCTTCTATCTTCAAAGCACTTCTGCTTTGTAAGTAACAAAATACTTGGAGATGAATCATTTACGTCTATTTTCTTTATTTTGCGATTTTAATTTTATACATTTCAGTGTACTAATTTACACATTTTAATTAATACCTGTAATTCTCCTAACTCTACAGCTTTTCGAAACAAAACTGATTCCTTTATCCTTGACATTGCGACTATGTACTCCATTCTGAACTCACCAGCTGTTATCAAAATATTTCGTAAGGTCTCGGGTCTACAGGCTGTATGCTGCTAGGTCTCATGAAATTTAGTTTTCCAAGATAATCGTGCTTCCTACATACAACTGCAAATTTAAGCCATAGACTTAATGAGTATGGAAATATCATCGTCATCTTCATCATCATGTTCTTCTTATTCGATGTCGTTCGCTCTTACGTTCCTTGCTGTCTTTGTATTTGCTCCTAAGGCTTTTTTGCCAAGCGAAAGGATCTGAATTGAATTTGTACAGAGAAGATGGTTTTTATATCCCTGTTACAGTCCGGTTAATTTGAAACAATGTCTTATTCATTATGTTGTCACCGCAGTCGTGATGCTTATTATGTAATCAAAATTTTACTTTCATCTTTAGGGTTGCAAAATTACCTTTTATCTGTAGTATTAAATATGATTAATTTTTGAATGTGGCCAATCTATTTCAATATTATTTAATTCCATAAAATAATTACTTGTATAATTCCCACTGTTAAGTAAATTTAATAAATATTTTAAGTAATATAATATCCTTCAGTCATTATTTAACTAGACTGTCTCTATGCTTTTCTCGTTTTATTTACAGAAGGCACAAGCAGGACGATTGGAAACTACTTGACAACCTGCACAACTACAAATTAATCAAAATATGATTATCGTCGGAATGTATTTCGTAGAAGAGTGTGAATTGCTTTTACAAAATATTTTGTTGTCTGAGAGTTTCTTCCATCCCAAATTTTACAATAAAGAGTAACTTTTCTTTGCAGAGAATTTTAACTAAATACGACTGTACTGGTGTCACTATGGGACCCACAATATGAGTGTACTTCTTTATATTTTAAAGAAAGCGGTAGTGATTTCATAATTACAAATTTTTTCTACTGCATAGGCTGAAACAATATCATCGTCACAAATGTCTCCAAAAGCTGTCGAAGACCCAATAAAATCAAATTTACACAAAGAAAGTTGCCGTCTTGCCATATTTCTACTCCACACAGAGGCTACCATAAATTCTACTTACACTACACAATGTAAGTATAAAATACCACACCGTCGCCTCGCAATGGCGGTAGATTTGTCTGTGACATGCCTTATCGTCTTCACGTCCTTAGTTAAATTAATTCTCAGTCGTTACTCCAAAGAAAATAAAATACTTGCTTCGGGACTGTCTCATGTACATGATAGACAAAATATTGCCTTATCATTTTACATCTTGCAGGCTATACCACATAAAAAACAAACACGTTTCTCATAGGGGTCCATTGTTGCTGCAAACTTCGAAATACAAACTCTCGCCACTTATTATTTAATAGGAAATTAAGAATTTTAAAAGGAATTGGTGTTGATATTTGGTTTGTTCGAACTTTGGCTTTTTTCAGGAAGGGTACTGCATTTACCTTAAGGAACGTAAGAAGGACAATGAAGAAATGTACTTAAAAAGAGGAAGTTGGTAAGTTATAATCTGCAACCCTCATCATTAGACTGCTCGAATAAAGCGGAACGAGGTATTTTGTTACACATCAAAAATACGAATTTACACACCTTTCCAAGTTGCAATGCCGCGTAAAATTTTAGTAATCCATATTAATATCACTACTTTCATCCACACTTCCGAAGTTCCTGCAACTGTCATGTTGTTTCTGATTGGAGGGAATTGAGTAATAGGCCATGATATTGTAATGTCTTCTTATGCCATATAATTGTATAAGGAAAGGGTCCCCAAGATTGTTCAATAAACATCACATGAAGGCATAAGGAATGGTAGTGATGCAGCTTCACGAATTTTTAACCCCAGATTGAGAGGGGTAGTGCGTTTCGCGCCTCAGTTGTTTTATCCAACGCCAGAAGTTACAGTTTTTCATTGAATTGCAGGCTGGGAAAGACCCAGGTCCAGTTTGGAGGCTGTGGAGTGGACAAATATCTCTTTCCTGTCGCAGAAACTGAGGGCTGGTTTCTCGGTCACTGAGCTCTTTATCTTTATCGAATCTGTTGGTCGATTTTCAAGAAAGTTCGAAGGTTCGTATAATTATTTGTTGCAAGGCAATCAATTTTTCAAATTTGAAATTTGAAGCACGCAGCACATAGACAAAAATTACACTCAGAACTTGGTGGTCGTACAAGATTCCTTTCCTTCGTCAAAGAAGGAAGAGGCGCCAAACGAACGGACTAGACGGACACAGAAACAAAATGGCATTTAAAAGGGAGGTGCACAGAGAAAGGTAACAAGATATTAGATTGTCACAGCAGTAAATATGAAGAATACGGTAAACACTTTTAAGTTACATAAAATGCGGCGAATTTTGTGAGTGCCTGAAGAAGTCTACACTTCAATACAAATAGAGTGGACCATGCAGTCAGGTAGTTGATCAATGATAGGCAGATCTGCCAAAATCGAATGGCTACGTCATGATAGGCACGCGTTCCGCCATCTGCGGTAATATGATTAGCGGTATAATATATAGGCCCATATAAACTTAGTCTACAGCCTACAGTCTACAAGCACAGAGTAGTTTCGTTTTCGGATACTGAACGTGTGTAACATGGCCAAATGCAACACAACATGAAGTAATATTTTTAAGCACACAAGAAACTCAAGGGAGCGTTTTGTCAAAACTCGCAGGCGTCTACAGAATCACAGTGAGATTATAGGAGAATTTATCTGAAAGCAAAGAAGATAAGACTACATATTCAAGATAAAATTTTTGGTACACGCGTATAATCCTGTTATCATTAAGTATATTTAAATATAAAATTAAAATAAAATTATCCGCATCAGATAATGAAAAATAAGAATCGATAACATGTCAGTGTAACGTGATAAAAAGAGCTCCTTTTCAAGAGTTAAAAATTGAAACACGACTTAAATTTATAAATAATTATTACTTTAATGCCATTTTTCATCGGTTATCGGCATGATGTGTTCATTCACGCTAAACGCCAAGAACATTAGGAATGTGTACTGCAATATTCCGAAAGCTATTCTTGTGTAGTTTCACACCCCGTTACTATTCATGTTCAGTTACTGTGCATAAATCTACTGATTGTTTTGAAGCTGTATATACGTTAGCACTCAGACGAAAATTCTAGAAGATCTTCTGAAGTAACTGCGAAAGAGTGTATTCAAACGTTGGCAAGATTGTGAAAAAAATATGTATAGAAATGAATTCAAATTTCACGAAGGTTTATTCACAAACATTCGGCCGAGATTTACTACTCGACACAAAGGACAAAGAAGTACCTTTCCTCAACACACAAATGCTGGTACTTACTTCCCCCGCTTACTTGTTAATGTGACTGATACCATCATTAATTAAACCACATATAAATATAAAGTGTAAAGAAAAGAAACAGAATACCGAGTTCTAACTTTAAAACTTTTTGATATTTATGACTTAACCTTCTCTCCCGTAACTCGGCCTCGTGTTATTCTACACATTGATTCTCAAGCTACAGCGACATGAACATGGTTTATGGTAACCCGCAGAGCTCATTGAGCTGACGAGAATACAAAGTTGTGCATCGCTTTGAGTACCGTGCATTTGTGTGTGTGTGTGTGTGTGTAAGTTCATGGGTATAAGCGTATGTGTTTGCGTCCGTGTCCGGCTGTGTTTGAATGTGTGTGAAGAATCAAACTGAGGTGGTGTTTTAAATTGTGTGTATGGGTATGTGTGTGTGAGTCTGTGTGTGTGTGTGTGTGTGTGTGTGTGTGTGTGTGTGTGTGTGTGTCGAAATGTGCTTCTGTGTGCGCTTGTTTCTACATCTGCGTATATCGGGGTGAGTCTTTGTGTGTCAGTGTGCTGGTGTGTTTTCTTCGATATAGGTTTGGTGTGTCTATTGTCTTCTGTGCACGTGTGTTTCTGTGTGAAGGTGTTTGTGTCCGTTTCTATTTGTGTGTGTAGGCGAGAAAGGGAGATACATACGCAATGAATAAGAGGATATTCAGCGCCTTCTGGTAGTAGAATACCCGCTTTACGAAAGGAAAAAAGGTTAACTGGCATCAGCTAGTTTTGTGCCCAGAAATGACGGGGGAGATGGAAAGAAGGTTGGATTTACTGATTTAGCTATTCTTGCGAATCTGGAAAAATGTAGCCTTATATATGAAGACTGAAAGTTACGCAATATATATATATATATATATAAAAGCAAATGTACGGAAGTGCAATACACTGATAAAGGGTATCTGCGTATAGGCCTACAACAAGGTCACATTCAAATCCAGCCGGCCATGCTGTCACAAATTTCTTTTGCCCATTCTTACAAGTTGTGGCTTCCACCATTGGCACTTAGGCAAGACGTACAGAGTAGGCAAACTCTACTTCTTATGATGTGTTAGCTTTTGTCGTGCCTCAGATTGTCATTCTTTAATGCTAGCTATTAACACTGTCCTACAAATAGTGTTAAAATCATTATTTCAAACCATATGATTATAAATGCATTTCATTGTGTGTCCTTCTACATTTGGCAAATCAAATACAATTAGATCAGGGCAGAAACAAGAAGAACCGAAAATACGTGATTATGACAACAATACACTTTTAGCTTACAGAAAATAAAGTTTTAATATAGTTTATATAACAAAAGGATAATGTAACTAGAAAAGTAAACAGATTAGCGTTCTAATTGTTTTTTTTTCGCCCATCGTAACGGGATGACTCACTCTAAGAGAACTCTAAGCAACTCACTGCATGGAACACATTTCTTTTCGAGAAAGTGTTAGACCCTCAGTTACTCAAGAAATTTTAAAATCCTGTCCATAACCTCCTGTATTGTGTCTTTAAGATCCTTTCAAAAATAGATTTCTACCGACGCCTGGGTCTTCGATGTGGTCTCACTTCTTCAGTTTTCCCACCAGAACAATGTACGGATTTCTCTTCTCCCCCGAGCGTGTCACATGCCACGTCTTTCTCATCCTTCCTGATTTAGTCACTTTATTAATATTTTGAGGACACATGCCATAATGCTACTCATTACGTAGTTATATCCTGTCTCCTCCTAATCCCAGAATGAATGAAGAAATATCATTAAAGTCTCGTTCTTAATTGTTCCAGCGCATAGTGTGCTTAAAATTCTTATGTATTTTATATTGCTACGTTAAAAGAATAAACCAGGCCTCTTCAAATGCCAGTAAAAGCAGCAAGGCTTTTCTGTGTTCTGGCGTAGGAAGAGAAGTACAGGTATTTTCGTAAACTTTCTTGATGGTCATAAATGTACAAAGAGCGTCTATGTTACTTCAGTTCCTTGAAAATATTACAATTTATGGGAATAATATATTGAATATGAGGTTTTTCTGTACGAGTCTTACTCAAAATATTTTTGACTATATTAAAATGCCCAGGGAATTACGCTGAGATTGTGATCCGAAATTATTTTAGATTATCGTATAAAGTGTCCTGAGGGAGTGGCCATCTCAAGGATACAACACTTCTGGGACAGAAATTGTTGCAGGAAAAGAAAATAATAATCAAGACCCTTAGTATATAAGGAATATTAGAATACAGTTGGCCTACTTTAAAGAACAGACAAATAGCGGCTTTTCCAAAGCAGAAATTGTAATATCTACGTATGTTTCATGGATTTCCGAAATATGAATCACCCTCCGTTTTAAGCTTTAATTCCAGCAGTACGAATGTCACAATAATATTACTTTTCCTTTCTTCAGAGATTTCTTCCCTTCAGTTATATATCATTCATTTTGTAAATTTAAACTAACAGTTATGAGCCCTGACAAACAGCATCACAAAAGAACGTTACTTAGGTAGTGTTTAGAAGAATTCACTGGGTAGCAACAATGTTTCATGTGGAATCTTCCACTCGGTCTTACACAGGCACATAACGATGGCGATCCCACAACAGCAGGTACTGCCAGTCTTTTCATCTTATATCTATTACGTCTCTCAGATGCACTGAAAGTAAAGAAACTGTCATCATGTTTACACTGAATATAAATGGCACACTTTTTGCCCGTGAAACAGCACAATGACGGCGAAATACCAATAATATAAAAACACAGCGAAGTGCATTCAGGGAGCGAGTCTGATTAGGTCAAATACGTGAATGCAGAATTGTAGAGGAGATTTAGAATCTGGACAATCTGAACATTTTTGTTTTGGAAGAATGTGAGGTTCATCTCATTACATAAAAATTTCGAATCTTTCTTTATTAATTTGGGCGTGTTAACGAAATTTTCATTAACTCCAAACTTAAGTAACGTCAAGTGACAAGAGGATAGTAAATAATCATTTATAGAGGACGTGAAAGAATGGTTGTGGCATGACTTAAAATGTTCCTTCAACATTTGTCTGAAGGGAATGAGGGAAATCGCTTAGAATGCCAGCAGGGCATGTGATGTCCCAGTCTAAAATCGAACAGGGAATTTCGTTACAAATCTGAATGATTGAACCAACTTGCTCGGTTTGTTTCTACGCACTACATATTACATAGATGACTTACGTCTAATTTAACGTCTAGGTTATGACACAGTATGCTCTGCCTCCATCTTCAGGGTGTATGTATTCTACCACGTAAAGTTGGAACACGTGCAGGATACCTATGAGATACAAGTGTGAATTCTCACGGCCATGGAATCCTCAAATACTTCACAGATAGTTGTTTCATAATTTCACGGATATGAGCTTCTTAAATAAAACGTGGGGAGTAATGACGTCATATAGCGTGTTTCATAAATGAATGAAACCTTGGAAAGGTGCTGATAACGTGAATGCAATAAAGTGACTTGAAATGCAATGCTTGGGAATAACGCGATAGCCTTAAAAACAGATCAAACCTGGGCGTATAATTCTGATATTTTTTATAAATATGATAAATTAACAGATAATATTCGATGTTGCAGCCACCTGATAAGGCTGATAAAACAGACCTTGTGGTATAAATTCGTGGCCACATAAACTGCAATACCCGTCGTTGACTTTACAAAGCAAGATGCCCATAATACTACAATGGCTGCTTGTTCCAAATGTCATTATATGCATGATTATAAATTAAAAACATATTTCTTTCACAGCAGTAAAATAATGTAATTACACACATATTAATTTTATAAACTTCCTAAAATTCGTACCTAACACCGCTTTTGAACAATAACGCATCAGTAAACCAAACTATTCTTTTCCTTTAACTGGGGCAGAAATAAAATAGACATATCAAAATATTGCGTTTCCCTGGCCTCTACGTTCACTTAACAGTACTAACAGCAATTGGCGTGTCCTTGAAGTGCCTTAATAAGGCCTACTGCTTTGCTCCGCTCAGGCATTAAGTGTATTCTGTAAGATATTTTAGCAGACTAGCCAGTGAGTTCAAAAATTGTCAATGTTTATTTTACACTACTGTTCATAGAGTTAACGAATTCAGTAAATGCAAAAAAACATAAGAATTTAGAGAATTGTTTACAAGGAATCGCACTGCATTCACTCATGGTCTCAGGTGTCGGGGCCCAGATGCCCTTCTCCGAATTTACACTGTTTTTCACCAAGATGATCGTTCTCCGTAATGACATGTCTTGTGCTTCACGTCTAGTCTTCCACAGTCACTCAACACGTTCTTGGTGTCCGCTGGTCTCAAACACATGCTTACTGCATGGCACAGCCCGCAGGATGAATCGCACATTCGAACATTTGGCATCACTCTGTCTCTGCCTGTCTGGCTCAGCGCCTTAGGTCCATTTCTTCCACTTCCAGAAGGTTCTATTTCTCTCTCTGTCTCTCTCTTCGCCTGGTTAGTGTGAGAACATTGCAGAAGCGTCTGTCTCCTTTTCCTTTAGGGAATATTCCAGTCATCCGGCTGTGCGGCGTCACATACGGGTCAGCCTACGCTACCACAAGCACCTCTCTGTTGCATTACGTAATCTCAATCCACATACCACACACGAATTATTACTCGTATAAATGAAACTTGCCCCACTTCGTTAAGAGCTACTTCAGAATCCGTAAACGAGAATGAAAGAAGCGTTTGGAAAGGAATCATAATTTTACAAAGCGTCTACTTTTAATACTAAAGTTTTTGTCTTGAACCCAGAAAACTTGTCACATACTGCGAGTTTCCGACTATCTCTGTGTGTCATCTCATGACAGTTTATGTTTAGTGTAAATGCATTAATTAACTAAGATCTCTCTTCTCTGTAATCGTTCATCAAATCATGCAAGATTTGATGACAGAGACAAACAGTAAGCACGGGGATTTGCAAGACACGATATTCTTGTTAAGAGAACCTGATGTCACGAGATCACGTGGGTGAAAAAAGAGTAGATGGTGGTGGTGGTGGTGTTGGGGGGGGGGGGGGTTGGCAAAGTAAATGAAGTGTCATAAATAGGTTTTGAAATTCTCAGCTGGAGTATTGTGAAAGTGTAAGCTGGTGGCTTTTCTAAGACAGTAATGAAGTTTGAGATCCATACAACGAAAATAATTCCTTCATCTCCTGAGTGATTTAGCTTTAAAGTAGGAGAGACCGGGCTTAGTTGGCTACACGGGTAAGTTGGCACAACGTTAATATCTCGCCTCTCCTTTGTAAGAGCGCAGCACCTGTGGGGCAGTATGAACAGCTACATCTTTCATTGGAGGGAAGTTAGTTGGCAATGTGATGACAGCTGTATCGGAAGCAAAATTTCATTGTATGTGTTTTGCACAACGCCGAGTAATTTTACAACAGTTCGGTAAATGCGCATTATTGAGAAGACTGCTTCGGATTTATCTGAACTAAAACTGTGTAATTACATAGTATATATGTGACAATATGACTGAGAAATAACAGCGTTCCTTGTGCACTTAATCTCAGAGGAAACTAACCTCAAAACTGAAAGTTCGTGTTGGGTCTAGTTGGCACACTTGCTATGGGGCAAGTTGGCTCACCGTGCCACCTTACTCCGCGGTCAACAGTGCAGTATTCTGTACGCTTCTTATTACTTTCATCATTTCAATGTCGTTTAAGGAAATATAATTATGCCAATATCGTGCAAAAGGAAATCTGAAATGGCAAACATTGCCCCAGATACAGTTCTTCGAGACGTTAGGGCAAGCCGAATAGAAAACAGGTCGATTGGAAGTTAGCAGGAGATCTTGGAATCCCGTTTTTCTCTCCAACGAGATATTGCAGCAGAGCTTTTGGGGATATACGAGGAATTTCACAGAATCCGACCTTCAGTATTGAGTACAAGAAAACTCGCCAGTTGAGTTCATGTGTGTTTCTGCTGTATGGTATAAGTGAACAGGGAAATAAATCAAAAGTGCTCCGTAGTTTTATTTTTGATAAATGGGTCGCAACATAAAGCAAAATGTTCTTATATCTTTCACCATATTTCTCATTAATTTTTAAAAATAGGATAGGTGTGATTTCTGAGAGTTTGTTCACTGATGGTATTAAGAAAACTCAGAGAAATCATTGTAAATGGCATCAGATATCTACTATGGCGTGTCTGCAAGGGAGGTGAGAAAGTTTTCATTTGAGTGCGCAATGGCTTTAAATATAAATATCCTCGAAGGTTGGAGGGATACAAAAATGGCAGGCACAGAATGATTTGCGAAATTCTTAAAAAGGCGTAAGACTGATTCACTGCACAAACCTGAGGCAACAAGCATCAGTAGAGCTTAACAAGACTGATGTTAATGCTTTTCTTTTATAAATCTGAAAGAAGTGTTTGGTCGTCTGCGGCTTGTTTCGGGCGACATATGGAACATGGACGAAACGGGTATAAAAAGGGTGCAGATATCTGACAGAGTTATTGCGCGCCGTGGTTGCAAATACATAGAGACACTGATGTCCGCTGAACCTGGAAAATTAGCAACTTCAGCCCTGACGTTTCAGCGGCAGGAAACACAGTGCCGCCATGTTCTATTTTTCCTAGGGTGAAATTTCGTGCCCATTTCTTGAATGGTGTTCCTGCAGAGATTCAAGGTGATGGTAGTGGTCCTGGATGGATGCAGGCGGCATTATTTGTGAAGTCTGTGAAGCATTTTTTTCCCCCCATGTGAAACCTTTAACCGGTAATTCTTCTTTGGAGAGTCATGATTCGCATGTCAGTTGTTGCACTCGATTGGTGTAAGGAAGACGGCATGACAGTTCTCTCCTTCCCACCTCATTTTAGTCACAAGCTGCAGCCCCTTGATAGGAGTGTCCGTGGGCCACTAAATTTATGTCAGTCGTGCATGTGAAGCATGGATCACAAACCATGCAGGAAAAACGATGACGATTTACGATTGACCTGGAATTATCAACATGTGTCGCAACTTTACAGCTACTCCTGCAAATATCAAGGCTGGATACCTGGCCACTGGAATTTTTCCCTACAACAGAGATATCTTTGTTGATGAGGAGTTACTGTTCTCCTATGTAAGGCAGACCAGTTCCAGCCACAGACACTGCAGCATAGAGCTGCAGCAACAGAAACATTAAACATGATGAGTCTGCCGGACCAGAACCTTCAAGAATTAATTCTCCCGAACCAGGCCCTTCCAAAATAACACATGTCAAAACAAATCCTTCCTCAAGCAAGTCCTTGACTCCTGAACTTGTCCGTCCTTTTCCGAAAAGCAAACGCTACTAGAAACAAAAGATATATAGCAATACTGGCTGATACGCCGGTGAAAGCAGCCTTCCGAGATGCGCAGAAATTGAGACAAGTGACAAAAGGAAAAAGAACATCAGAACTGAAGCAAGAGGCGCCTTTTGATAACCCTGAAAGAGATTCTAAGAAGAAGAGCAAAATAGTGAGGAAAATTCAGACAGACCGCTGAGACGAAAGTGGTGGGGAAACATTTTGTTTGGTTTCCATGGACACATACTGCAATAGTGTAGCGGGGGAAATATGGGTTCAATGCAACCAGTGCCAAATGTGGGCCCATGAAAAATGAACTTCTGGCGTTTCCTGAGGATATATTTGTCCCAACTGTAAGTCGGACGTACCAGATAAAACTTTCTGAAGTTTTGTGGACATATATATCTGTACCGCTTTTCATTTTCCAATGTAATTTTTAATGTTTGTCCTTAGTTTTGTACGGACTGTAAATCAGTTTCATTATGTTGTTAAGAGTTAAATATTTTAACGTCATTTATGCTGCCCTGGAATATTTTTGACAATAATAATAAATCAGGCTTTACTATATGCCAACCTACCCCAACATATGTGCCAAACTACCCCATATATTGGGCAAGTTGGCACACGTGCAGAGGTTAGAAGAAGTTCATTTGTCTTGGATTAGTTGTTGATATAACTTCTTCATTATATTTTCTCGCACAGTCTAAGAATGACACGCTCCACCAGTACCATTTTCTTTTTTGTATCATTTGTATGAAAATTGTAAAAAATTAAGAAGTGAAAAATGTGCCAACTAAAGCCGGTCTTCCCTACTGCTTCGTGGACGTAATTAAGTTTCTTATTTGCAGCGAATCGTTCTTGAGCAGAGGTAAAAATTTTAAAATGGTAATTTAAATCGTTCGGCACAACTGTCATTCCTCGCGACTGCCTCAGACCCAGTAAGTGAATCCCTGAGCCGAGTCATCTCTTGTAACCGGTTCATTTGTTATGGTCTGTAAAGCGCTATTACTAGACTGAAGTAGAATGGTCTTAAACAAATTTCAAGTATTATGCCGACAATTACCTTTAGCGTCTGACGAAACCAGGGAAACTTCTTTCATGATAGCCGATTTGTCGGGCCGAAGTTTGAAACCGGATGCGGCTAAATACGACACAGATGTGCTGCCCACTGAACCTTTAATTTCAGAAGTGACACTGTTGCTGTTGTATAGGGTGACAACACGGTTTCTGAGTGAGACACATATTGGAAAGTTTCTGTCGCCTTCTTTTCCTTAAAAACATAAAACGTGTCAAAATCCGGCTCTTCTGCTACTTGGAAGAAGCCCAATTTGTAACATACTGTGTTATGTTTACTGGTTTGAATTATAGACTGGGTAAATCTGAACATTTTGATTGATTCATGAAAGAAGAATTATAAAAAATTATAAATCCTTAGCTTCATAATTTCTCTTTTACCTGATGATGACAGCCCAGTCCGTTTCCAAAATGTTGTCCTTCCAACCAATAAGAAGGCGATATAAAAATTCCAAAATATGTGCCACCTAAGTAACATGTTTTTGTCACAAGTGTTATCTTCGCAAGACAAACTCCAACATCATGTCGAAACTGGGTTTCGGGCACACTATGATTAACCTGGCCAAGGCCATATTTTCCCCTACATGGCTAGGCGTTTGGGCACACCTGAATGCTCACTATTTCAGTTTCCAGCAAGCCATGGCCCAGGAGGATTTAAGAACGCACTTCACGTGTGCTTTCACCATCAGAAAGCAGCATTTTTCTAGCGTCCTGCTGAATTTCACAAAGATAATTGAATTTAGTAAAAAGCTACTATTTGAATTGTAATCGGATTCATTCATATCGCTTGGGAACAGCCTATGTTGGCAACTCAATCAGGTCTATCAGTGACAGGCATGAGAAAAAGAGGTGGCGATAAGTCCCAGCAACCTCCTTCCTTCTCTTGTTTTAGGTGATATCTAGTAAAGGTAAACACTACACGTACATCACATTTCGGTTCTACTTTTATATAAATGAGTTTGGCTATTTCTTAAAAAATCACTAAAAAGTGGTAGTCGCAGTCTTTTCATTGGCGTCCTAAAATTAATTCATGTATTAATTAATTGTAGTAACACTAACCTTTGGTTAACTGTAATTTTAGTCTCTGTTCGGTTAATAATTAACTCCATGGAGCAGAGTCCTTCCTGAGAACCTAAAAGATCCTCAGCTAATGAAGAAATTCTCCGAATTGTATGGAACCCGAAGGTTCATTGCCGCTTTCACAACAGACCGCCACCTGTCCCTATCCTGAGCCACATAAATCCAGTTCACGCCCCCAAAGCCTTGAGAAATATTTCGCGTCATTGTACGTTTTTACGGTAAGGCCATTTAGCAAATCGTCCAATTCCCAAGCTGCAGGACCAGCCCTTGTCGGCTGTCCACGACTGCTTATTTAATACATTCGCGGTTACACACTATATTTGGAGGGCGTTCCTCCATGTGCAACTTAAGGATGCACCATGCTCTGGTGACAGGGACCTACTTATCACGGCTATTCAGTTTGTACAAAATAAGATTTCCTCACAAATAAAACCTGTAATGTTAACAAATAGTTTTTGGCCCTCAGAGGACTGATGCTTTCAAGCGGACTTTCCGCAACCAAAGGAAGCTTTACACTTGCATATACAATTAGGATTAAGGTAATTTCCACACAAACAGAACAATTTGCCACTACATCGCAACGTTCTATTGATAAGACAAAAACCCAAGGAAATACCTGTTTGTGTAGAAGGCCAAATAATTCGGACTTGACAGGTTTGGTCACATCCACAATTACACCAGATCATCTGAAGCGTGGATATTTGTTGGACATTCGGATTTTGTGTTAGATGCTGGGAAAGTCTCCTTTTCGACGAGGAATTTCTGAATTTGCCTTATTTCGAATCATACAAAGATCTGTATGTTGGAAGTATATAAAATCCAAGGTTTAGAAAAGCAGGTACAGTTAGTTTGTCTGTAATAAAAAATGAAGGCCTATAGAAATGAAGTGCACAAAGACTAACGGCATTTCCTTCTTCATAGTGGTGATAATATATTTTGTGACAGGTTAGTAATATTTATATCTCAAGTAAATAAACATGAAATTGTCTTTCGCATTTTACGGAAGAACGTTTTACATGAAAGTCGTTCTTCTGAGGAAGGTTGGTAAAAATGAAATTATCATTAGATTTTAAGGTAGAATGATACTGGAAGAAATGGGTTATTTAATATAAGAAACTCCACACAATCATAGATCCAACGACAAACCAGCATATAGGTAACAGGATATATAAGGCAGCTCCAGTTGTCTTCATTTTCTACCTACTGACTTTTTACTCTATTGCATTTATTTTAAAGATCTAAAATCTTTCTGACTTCAACAAGAATAAGAGCCTTCAGCAGACGAGTATTGCATCAGTGCAATGCTTGTTTAGAACACTAATGCTATTTTAAATGAAATTTCCTTATTACGGTTTTTCACTACATCGCGCAATTTATGTCTTCCTTAAAGCAAACTCGTATTATTGTGGATGGCCCCTCAGAATGCCCGTCATCAGCATTAACCATCCACCTTCTTTTTCCTTCATCACTGTCTCTTAACACAGAGTCAGGCCTACATTTCATATTTTCTTCTGGCATTACTCAGTAAATTTTGCTTCGAACAATCTAATTACAAAATATTACAAGTTTGTGTTGCACTTTGCTTCATTCTACGAATGGATTATCAATGTTAAAAAAGTATTGCACTATTTTTAACAAGTGTCCAAAAATGAAGAATAAAAATGTAAAAATGGTGAAATTCTTAATATTTATGATCTCCAAACTTCGTGCTTGTTATTAATGTTACTTTTGAGAGAAAGTGATATTACTTTTAACTTTTCTGTCTTACTAGTATTGTGAAATAAATATAAAAGTGGCTGCTAATATTGTGAAGAACATAAATACGGTGTTCACACACAGAAAAATTATTAATCAGATTTCATGTAAAATAATTTTATTTTTACATCTAAGTAAGGGCACAATAGAATATATGAAGGAGTATGTAGTTTAATGCATTCTCAAGTAAAGGCAAAGACATTTTCAGTACCCCTTTGATAGGAAGAGCCGAACGAGAAGGAATGAAGAGGAGTCGAGTTAAAGGAACTATTCTCGACAGCAAAACGTCCATAATCACAGGTATGTCCATACAGAAATATTAATACTACTAATATTACTACTACCACGAGTAATAATAATAATAATAAGCTGATAATATATTAAACTATAAAGACCTTTCAATATAAATACTCCGCATGTGAAACGTCAAAACAGAAATGATGCCAGTAAAAATACGGGCAAGTGGAACCACCTCCAGATCATTCAGAAAATACCGGAGCAACATACTTCGAAAGCAAGACATCAAGGAACTATAGAGAACATGGCCGTATTCTGCCCTGCACCCACACTTCGGAACTGCTAATATAATTTACCTTCCATGATAATTATGCCTGGACAAAACTTTACATTCATAATCAGTGTAACATCACGAAATGAGTTTTGACAAGTTATTTTTCTGAAAGATATGGAATACAGTATGAGAGAATATTGATATTAAAACATTTTAAGAAAGGGATTAATCACTTACAATTAAAGGAAAAGCGATACTGCGTTGAACTGCTTCGAATAATTTCCTTCCAGCGCTCTTTTGAAAACGCAAAAGTCCGAATGTATTTCCTTAGGGTGACATTGGTGGGCCGTTGGTATGTGGAGAGCTCTTCACAGGGGTTGTGTCGGGGTGAAGGATGTGCCTTGCCGAACTTCCCTGGGGTGTACGCCGATGTGGCCTGCTACAAGGAATGGATAGAAAGACAAGTGGTCGAGAGTAAAGAGGAGTTTTTTAAGAAACTGATGGTCCATTTGCCTAGCACTTAACTCCGAATAGCTTAAGGTACAAGAAATCTTCTCAACACCTTCCATAAACGCCACTTTACTCTATCCTGAATTTCACAATCCTGTTTTTATTATCATTATTATCATCATTATCATAATCATCATCATCGGCTGTTGGTTTGGATTACATCTGTGTCTCCTTTACAATATTTCTGCCAAACGCTGAAAATTCCACTTGCACGTAAACACATCTCATGGGGACAGGCGGACAGACGGATAGACATTGCAAAACTAAGTCACTTTTCGCGAATTTGCCACTGCGCTTAATATTATGCTCGACAACAAATCCTAAAACATGCAATTTGTTGTAAACTAACATTGAAAATGAATTTGTTTTAGGAATGAAAAGCAATCATCACGGCGACGTTTATTTCTGGAATATTAAAGTAATGGTTACAGAGGTTAAGGAAGAGAGAAGTAACTCCTGTGGCAATGCAGAACTTGTACCGGCTAAGATCGTTGCACAGACTTCCGAAATATGACTGATTTTCAAGTTGAATTTTAGCAAACTCGCATGTATAATTGTGATTATAACAATAAAAATACCATATTTATTGTCTGAAATGCACTCATTCTTTCAAATCCATGGCAGGTACATGTTACTAAACACTGTAAATTTAAATTGTAAAATTACTTTATAAGAACTCAAAAAATTAGGGCTTTTAAGACAAAGAGCATCACAAAGAAGGTATACGGATAGGGTATGCAGAAGTCAGTAACAACAATATTGCTTCTATAAGTTTCCATTCGGAATTATACAGACACATAAATATGGCAGCTTAACGATAGCAATTTGTGTCATCTCAAGTAGACTGTAAGCATGAAATTGTTATCGCATTGAGAAGAAACAGAAACCGCACTTATAACCACGGCCTTTTTCGGGGTAGAATATCAAAATTATGGCACAATACTTAGATAATCACGCGTAAACGCGCCAAAAAAGTTCATGCATTGAGTCTGAAAAATTAATGGATCAAATGTATAAACGAATATTTGTACACTGGCTTAAATTGTATACATTTTAGGTATGAAGCCTAATGGAAGAACTGAGTTTGTAATGTAATTCTCACTTTATTACACAAAAATTCTACTTTCTCTATATTACTTATTGTGTTTTAAAGACACTGCCAGTGACCCAAGTCTTAAGTAAAGTAAATGGTTGGGTGGTAGTAAATTAGGGTGTAGAGAAGATGTGAAAGGAAATGGTTGTTGCATGGCATAAAATGTTATCAAAAAATGTATCTAAAGCAAGTGCGAAAAAAATTTTATGTATTTAATGTATCTGTTTGAAAAGTTGGTGTTCCAGCTGAGATTCAAAATGGGAATTTTCTACTAGAATTCAGAACCATTTTTGAATGTACCATGTTGATCGGTTTGTAATTATACACTAAAACACTGAAGTGATGACTGTCTCCTATTTGAATTGTGTGAGTTATGACATCACGCCTTCTGCCACCATCTTCAGAGTATCTGTATGTTACCATGTAGCTCTGAAACACACAGAGAATCAAGGTTTGGTGGCCTATACGATATGAAAATGGAATTCTGGGCCATGAAAACCACAAATATTTTGCACGTTGCTCTAAAACATTTTCAGGGATATTAATATTTTAAATAAACCTTGGAAAGGAATGATGTTATACAGCGTGTTTTGTAAGTGAATTAAATAACTGACAGTAGCTGATAACGTGAACATGACAATGTGAAGTGCAAGGCTTGCATGTGATTAAAGCGACACACTTCAGGACAAATAGGATGTGAGGGCAGGGATCTGGGAATTAGTAAAAACCTGACGTATCACAAAATAATAAAAAGTGTTGCAGGCACTTTATAAGACTTATAATAGAACATAACATGTTATGGTAAGTAGTGGTCACATCAATTGCGTTCATTGTCTTTATGTTTAAAAGACAAGTAGCTAATAATACATTATTAACAGTTTTTCTTTACGGTTAGCATTATATGCAGTATTATGCATTCTAAATTTTGTTTTTCACCAAAAACTGCAGAGGCACGTGCTTACATGTAGGTACTTATTGTAAGAAATTCCTAAATCAAACTCATATATCACTTCTACCTTAGCACTCTAGTCCCTGTCACACTTCCAGGATACAGTTCCACGAACAGATGGCAGGTAAGACTTTAGGCTTCACGTTGGAGTTCCATGGAAAGCCACCACATAGCAGAAGAAGACAACACACAGAATTCAGACTCATGGATGTGCTGATGCCGATCCCAGTGGCCGCGCTGTCTAAGGCGTAGGTCTGCGACCGAGCGCTTGCTGGGATCGTGGGTTCGAATCCCACCGGGGGCATAGATGTTTATCTTGTACAGTGTTCGTGTTGTCAGGTAGAGGTCTCTGCGACGGGGTCGTCCAGAGGAGTCCTACCGTCTGTGGTGTGTGCTTGAGTGATATCAGATGAAATCACAAGAAACCCTCGACACCTACTGTGAGTAGGTAGAAGAGGGAAGGACTAAGAAGAAGGAGAAGAAGAAGAAGAAGAAGAAGAAGAAGAAGAAGAAGAAGAAGAATGTGCGGATAATTTAGAACGGACACCACTAATTGAGGTTTTCACGTTAACTACGTAAAGGGTCGCCGGCACTAACACTGTAGTATAATATCCTACACATTAATTCAAGTGTCTGTGCTAACTACGGGCACTTCTAAGAAATTATAATATACTGACACATTCATTCTTCAGGTCTTCACGGTAAGTACGTAAATCAGCGTGCCTTGCCCACCTGCTTCGCGACGTTTCCACGTTAACTACTTAAGCAGGTGTGCATTGCCTATCCTGGTAGAGGGTTTTCCGAAGTAACTTCCTACATGAATTTAATACGTTCCACGTCCGTGCATTAATTCATACGAAAGCAATAAGCCATCAACATTGTGCATTTGTTGGTGGTTTATTGCTTTTATAGCTACATGAATTGTGCGTTGCTACGGGTCGCGAAATTTCCACCGTAACTACGTAAATATTTGTTCTTATCCTGCGCGATTCGCTGTGATCCAGCAAACTAGTAGGTACTTACTGTGTGAAATTTCTAAACCAAACTCATATATACATCTTTGAGTAATGCGGGAACAAACAAAACCCTTCTGTTGTTTAACTGACAAAAGACTAAAAACATATACCGTTATCCCCGATCCGTATTTGTAAATTAGCAATACTTAACGTCCTTTCGAGGGCCTTAATAGGCCCACACCTTACATCCTGTGACGAATCGATTTGATGGTGTTTTCATACATGTAATCTGAAGGTTGAATGTCACACACAAATTCATACACTGTTTTGCTCTACGTAGGAATAGAGGTATATTTTAAACGCCCCACTTTATTAAAACGTGTTAACATTTTAGTCAGTGGGAATGGAAATAACCCATTGAAAGGATCCAGAATTTTACAGTGCACCCATATTTGATACAGAGTGACTTGAGTTGCACGCCAGAAGCCTCATCTTATACTGCGGTATTCCGCCAGGCCTTTCGTCTCATTTTCCTTGACAGATTGCATTCATTGTGAACAGTTCATAACCTGTGATCACTTTTCACCTACGAGATCATCAGATAAAGGAGGATTCATTTCGGTCAAAAAAGATGATGGAAAGAGATCACTTGCATGACCTACGAGTTGACTGGAGGGGTTCTACCTTCCTGTCAAGTATTGAAGTTACATTAATGCGTATTTACTCTATCCACACGATGAGTGTCCATTCGTAAAATACTGAGCTACATTTGTAAAGACGGTAACGAAATTTCGGATTCCAGTTACGGAAAATAAATTCTTGACAGGTTGACTGATTCTGGGCTTCTGAAGAAGGACACTTATCCAGTGGCTTGGTTAGATCCCCTGCGTTCCTGACGGATGATCCGTAAGTAGAAGTAAAAAATTTAAAATAATATTCGAGTTATTTCAGTTCCAATCTCACCCCTGTGTGACTGACGTCAGAGCCCCCACAGGTCCAATCAATGATTCTTAAGACCTAAACAAATATTTCTGACTTCTTGCTTTATTCCGGTTTATGAAAGCGACCTTAGTACACCGGAAGGGAGCGGTCGGAACCAAGTAAGGGTTATTAATCCGATATTTAATTGGAGCTTCTGAGCAAAGTTAGAGGAACCTCACAAAACCAAACTTTTAGCCGAAGTTTGAAAAATGAATCTCACGAACACAAAAGAGGAGCCCTGCCTAGGTAAACAGATGACATTGCTGCAGCTTCATGCACAGGCAGCAAGATGTGTGAGACACGATGGACTGCCTCCTTAGGCTTTTCTTCTTAAAACACACGTGGTTTAGAATAAGAATTGTACAGGATGTTTCTGTGACCTTGTTTTATTACAACACATAAAGTTTCAACACTTGTTTATGCATTCTTCAGGCAGGAAGAAACATAAAAAATCTTACGACGTTCCATATATTGGTTTAAGTTAGAGAATACCTCAATGGGAGACTTGACATGATGCCAGAGTGAAAACTTGAGAAAATGTATAGAACTAGGGTTTCAAATTTTTTTTTCAATCTCTTGTTAGTAGCAGAGACAGAGAGTCTGAAAAGATTGTGTTTCCTGTTAAGAAGAACTCGATATGAGAATTCAAATATTCGCGCCATCTCTAGTTCCCACTTTTGCACAAACCAAATCGTAACAAAACATGTTTTAATATCACATCCAAAGTGGCTTAACGCACAGATGGATTTGTCCTAAAAACATTTATATTCTTACATGTTTTTTATGAGAACCCGAATGCCCGCGACTGCTTACGTGCACATTACACTTTTACTAACCTAAGAAGATGCTGAACAATATTGTGAGTGATCTGGCGAAATTAGTACTCATAGTTACAGCTGATAGAAAATTTTTACGCTAAAACGATCTTCGTGTATATCGCATGGGAACAATCTATTTCCGAAACTCCACAAAGTCTGACAGTGTACAGGATGAGAAATATATTATATTGTTAATTCCACGCACTCTCGATAAACAATTCCAAAAATTCGACCAACACAATGCACAGTGCTTTTCCTATTTATATGGTAACAGTACACTGAATATTCCTACATGTTTCGATCCACAAGGAATCATCATCAGGGAACCAAACCGAAGCTGTACTGCGTAAAACTTAATTAGCCACTTCTACACATATTTCACATGGTGTGAAGGAGTCAAGTACTTAAAATGTACAGACTGTTTTGGAGAAAAAATATTCTATAAAGAATTGTCTACATTTTAAGCATTGGATACTTTTACCTAATTTCATCTCTGCATCAAAGTGGCTACTTTGGCTTTGTGCGGTATTGCCTTGGTTTGGATCCCTGACGTTGAACCCCTGTGGACTGAAGCACGTAGCGATATTCAGTGTGATACAGTAATATAAATATCTGAGGAACAGGACTGTGCATTGTGTTGATTGTATGTTGGGAACCGGTGAGGGAGTGCCTAGTGGTGGTTCCCGTCATCCTCATTAATGCTTAGTTATATGCATGTACAGACGATAATGGTTACTACATCTGCAGGCGTATATCGATAGCTGTTTTATAAAATAGAGGGCTGTGTATTTCTTAAAGAAATTTTCAATAGCAAAGAATTAATATCAAGCTCCACACTGATATTTTTCCATCCATCCGCAATAGAAATGAAGTTCTATAATTAATCATCACATTACAGTAAAACGGTTTATCAGTTAATAGTAGTTTCCGTCCATTTGCAGTTAAAATGGAAACACATAATTTTCAAATTTTGTAAGTCTTTTACTCTTAAAAAGTTCTGCAACCCTGTGATATTTTCAGACTTTTGTGTGGAAATTATACAATAAATTTGCCCTACACTGAACTGCATAATGAAGATTACAATAGTTTCCAAATACTTAGAAGAATAACTAAACTTTACACTGGACCCTGCTCTTGATAAAGAAATAACCGAAAGGATTACCTCATTCTTATACAGGTAAAATAATCCGGATGTAACTGCTCTGGTTAAGTCTTCAGTACCATAAAACCATCGGAAGTGTGAAGTTCAGAGGCCGCTAATGAGTGTGTAATAAGTGCCAAGAAAGGTACGTCCAGCTGTCTAACTCCCCGGAGCAGGGTCCTTCTTGAGAACCGAACAGTTCTTCACCTAGTCAAGAAACGTCCCGTATTTTATGGAACATGAAGGTTTATTACGGCATTCGCAACGGTCCACAGCCCGTCTCTATCCTGAGCCAGATGAATCCAGTACACGTCAGTATCACACTTCCTGCAGGTATATTAAAATATTATGCTCCCATCTATGCCTAGGTTTTCCAGCTGGGCTCTTTTCCTCTTATTTCCTCACAAACTCATTCTGTACATCTCTCTCCTCCCTCAGTCATGCCATATGTTTGATCATCTCATTCTTCTTGCTACGTCTTGGATATGGAATTACACAATTTCTTTTATTTCATATCACACATGGATCTGAGTGCCGGAAAAGGTTTAAACTGAAGAAAGTGGAAAAAGAGACGCGATTACTTTACTTATAATAAAGAAGACATGCCGAAGGAAGTGTACGAAGATACAAAGCATTTCGCTCTTCATCGGGCTCTTGTTATATTTTGTAACAGGTTACGAATATTTATGTGTAAAGTAAATAAATATGATAATTGGTTCCATTTTACGGTAAAGTTTGTATGAAAGTCTTTCTTCAGGACAGGTTTGTAAAACAAAAAACAGCCTAACATTTAATGTAGAATAATAATGGGAGAATTGAATATTTCAAAAAATAAACTTTACTAACTACGCAATTAAAAAACCAGCATGTAAGTCACAATTGTTGTATATATATTTACGTGTAATTTTTTTTATTTCCGGTGCAATTATTTTTGCGATTCGCAGGACTCTTGGCTCCTTCTGCAGCGGAATTTTACAGCAGTGCACATTCCAATTACATAGAACTGCTAACTACAATGCATTTTCGAGCCCGGTGAGTTTTTCTTTACATTTGACGTGCTCATGTATTCCTTAAAGTAATTCCATTTTTGTGGTTGGCCCACTGAACGTGAGTTAGTAACAATAAACTTTTATCCTGTTTTCCCTTCACCAGTTTCCCTGAACACGTTCTATATCACAACATTTTTAACTTCTTGCGACATTCTTCCATACATTTCATTTCATGACGTCGTATACCTTAATCCGTAAATGAATGATGTCCTGGAATGTGGCTGATAACTTGAATATACTGATGTGACTGTAAGGGATATGCATGTGGATAAAGCGACAAGCTTCAGAAAAAGGCATATTGAGCACAGGTTTCTGAGAATGCGTAAAACTCCGGTAGATATTAGTCATTTGCTGCAGGCACGTGATTAGACTTATGAAGAAACCGTACTTGAGATAGACTGCACTTTTCAAATCTATCGCATTAGTCATCACTGTGTTAACAAGCCAAGTTACTGATAACCCTAGCCTGCGAATTTAAAACTTGTGATCATTGCATGAATCAAACCAAGTGAGTTTATATAACTCGAGTGTGCTGAATAGAAAAATGAAGTCGGTTTCTTTCTATCACGTAAGGATTTTTTGCAAACTAGTAATAATGATATTTATGATTTTACAAACATTTTATGACAATAGCCTTATTCGCCAACATGTATTTTCACTGTCACTAATAAATCTACAATACAAACTGCATAGAATTAACACAAAATATTGCAATTCCTCCGTAACAGTTTCGAACTGTCATTAAGGTCACTGTAATCGTTGCTTTTTTGTTGTGAAATTTCTTCTTGCTCCCTTTCTCCTGTGTATACTTTCTGGAACCTCTTGTTTCAGCATCCAACACTAATCGGCGAATATGTTGATGTTCCATATTCTTTAATATTTTCTCTCAATTTCCTTACACCTGTACGGAACCTTTCTCCTTGACCTTCACTCAAGGATCCAAGGTTTTCGGCGAAGTATTCCACATGCGAGTGTAAGAAATGAAGTTCCGATCTCATACTGCAACCGATGTCCTTGAATGCACCTAGCACTTTGTTGACAATATTTGTGTAATTTTGATCCTTGGTATTACCAAGAAACTTCGTAACAGCATCTCTAAAATCTTACCATGCCGCCTTATCTGTTGCATTCATTGTACTTTCAAATGCAGCATCAGACAAAAGTTTCCTGACATCGGGACCCGTGAATATACCCCCTTTCAACTTTGTTTCTGTAAGAGCTGTAAATTTTTGACATACGTATTTGAAGCAGTCACCTTATTTATTTAGAGCCCTGAGAAGCCGTTTCATCACGCCAAGCTTAATGTGAAGTGGAGGCAGAACTACCTTAGAAGTAGCGACAAGTCTTGGGTGTGCAATATTATTCGAACCCACGACCGACTTTTCTCGAGGCGGCCAGTCCTACTGGACCCACTGACGAGATCATGCCCTACTGTCCCACTCGCACGTAAAGTACAGATATTTGGTGTGTCCAGATTGTCGACCCAATAACATAGACAAAATTTTGAAATCGCCACAAACTTGCCAATTGTGTTCCTGATATTTGATCCAGGACAAAAGTGTTTCGAGATTTTCGTAAGTCTCTTTTTAAGAGCACTGAATGAGCGATGGCAGCTGAACCAAATACGTTTCCTTCGTGAAGAAAGACACCCTTTAAACTTCTCTTAGAGGTATCGATGAACAGCCTCCATACACTGAGGTCGTATTCTGAGAGACCAAGCCTGTGCACCAACACAGGACGGTTGTTGCAATATACAAGAGGGCCGTCTTGAGAAAAATAAGCAATGAATTCCCCTTCTCGGTGTCTGTACCAATAGCATGATGTCCCTGGGCTGGGCATGTTTTTTCACAAAGCCTGGATTCTAAAACCTCAGCTAAGTCTTTCGGAAAGCCAAGTTCTCTTACAAAGTCACTCAGTTCGCTCTGCGTAAAAACCTCAGGTTCCTTAGCAGCGGTTTCTGCCTGAAAGTCACTGTCACTCTTTTCACTTCCGGAGACTTCAGAATCGGATACGGGTGAAAACAAATCAAGGTTTTCTGGTCGCAAGGGTACTGGGATGTCTGGCCCTTGATGAACGGGTGAACGGCTGACCGAATACTTGAATAGGTAATTTCCGTTTTGTTTTTAGTGTTGTATCCTTTCACATTGCCACAAAAGAAGTAGGCTTGATTTTGAAGACTGGCTCTCATATATACTTACATTCAAACTCCTTATAAGAATTCAGAGCTGTCTGATAAACACACAAAACGGGAGAAATGGCGAAAACATACAAATTTAAATAACAAAACAATGGTACATGATACGAAATGTCTGGCAAAGATTTTGGATCTGGCGTGTTAAAATTACCCATAAAACTTTGAAATATCCATTGCAATGAAAATGTCGCAGGCTAGTATAATACATTGTTAATGTCTACTCCTGCAGCTGAAATTGTACACAGAAAGAAGGATTGAAACTTGTTCTTCACCCACCAACGCAGAAACGAGTGCTTATATATAGGTATCTATTTCACGAAATACTTATAACAAGCTCCTATATATCACTTTAAAAAATGAGGGAGCAGTAAAGCACGGAGGCTGTTGTTTTAGCATAAATACGACCACAAAAATATTCCGTAATCCCGGACAAGTAATTTTAAATTATCAGTATAAAATGTACCCTTCGAATTCCTTAATTAGACCCACACATTTCCGCCTGTCAAGAGTATCTACACTGAACTACGTAACGAAGGTTACCGTAGTGTCCAAACCGTGGAAGAATAACTAAGCGCTACACTGAAACCTACTCTTGATAAAGAAACAATACAATGGAATACCTCCCCAACAAACGAGTAATCTAATCCGGATTTGACTGGTTTGTTTAGGTCTTCAGTACCATCAAAGTATCGGAAGTGTGGAGGTACATTTGGGTGGAAAATGTGTGTAGTATTTGATGGGAAAGATACGCCAAATATCTAACTCTGTGCAGCAGGGTCCCCTTGAGATAGTAACAGGGTCTTAGATAGTCAAGTAATTTGCTGTATTTTGTCAAAGATGGAGGATTATTACTGTAATATATAAATATTAGGATGGACAAGGCGGTCCCACTTGCCTTACACACGTACTTACGAATAATTTGCTTTGTTGTACATTGCATTTACTTTAAAGATCTGCTATATTTCTAAATCATTCTGTAGAGGAAATTTACAGCTGTGCATATTCTGATTACATAAACTATACTATCACAATGCGGTTTCAAGCATGACAATTTTTTCCGTACACCGCATACGCCCATATATTCCTTAAAGAAATTTCATTTATTTTGCAGATATTCAGAGCGCGTGTTAACAACAATAAATTTTCAGCCCCTTTGGCGTTCATCAGCCTGAATGAACACCTTTTGTAGCACAAATTCCTTAACTCTTTGCGACATCCTTTCGTAAATTTCACTTCATATCGCCCTGTAACGTTTTTGTAAACGACTGATATCTTGGAATATCGCAGATAACTTAGATATATGACTGTGATTTTCAAGGTTACGTACGTGACTAAAACAAAACGCGTCAGAACAAACACAATGTGAGCTTAACACTCTGAGAATTTGTATGAACCTGATAAAATACCAGTTACTATTGACTTTTGTAGCCCTTGATTAGACTTATCAAAGAACAGACCATGAGATACAGAATGATGTTCGTGTTAGTTGCATGAATCAACTTTAAGTTTCCAATAGCATTCGCAGATAATACAATATTAACCCTTTAAAGACGAAGCGTGTCTGTTTTATATAAGGACTCAGTCCGTACCTCACAGTAAACACTCTCCACTTCGGTTATAAAAACCAGTCTCTGAATGTTTTATAAGGCAAAAGTTGCTGTTTGTCCTGAGATCCGTACAAAACACATAAACGCAATGTGGGCACCACGCAGAATTTTTTAATGTTAAACCTGGTCATATGTAAAGTTACCTCTAGGCTTTAAAAGGTTAACTGCTTTTTCTTTCAGTTGCCCTTATATGCAATATTACGAATAAATATTTTTAATTTTCTCTCACAAGACCAAAGTTTTCTTACATATATATATATATATATATATATATATATATATATATATGTTTTACAAATTCCTAAAACAAACTCATAAACTCAATTTCGAATAATAAGAGGGCTATATGAAGACACTTGTGTTCTTTTAACAGACACAAGAACACAACAAATACTCCCTTATCCCAGATCGCTATTTGTAACTTAGCGGTGCTTAGCGTGCCCTACAATTGTCTTATATCATTACAAAAGGCAGAAGTTGTCACGTCAATTCCATTAACCACTGATACCTTTAAACGACAATTTGCTGATAGTACATAATTAATATACTCTCCTTAGAGTTGAAATTCAACACAGTACTAGAGAATGAATATTGGTTTTTCAGCCACCACTGCAAAAGTGAGCGCTTAAGTATAGTTACCCCAACTGTATTTGTAACATATCAATACTTGCTGTGCCTTAAGTGTGCCTTAATTAGGCCTGAATCTTTCCGCCTGTTACGAATCTGATTCGTTATATTTAGGTATATATACTCTGAAAGTCGAATGCATCACACGAATTACTGCACCTTCCATTCCAACGTAGGAACATATGTCTGTGTTACACATGCTCCCTTCATTAACAGGTGTTACGATTTCAGTAAGTGGGAAGGAAGTTAAGCTTTTCAAGTGGATCCACAGTTTTACAGTGCGACTGCAGTTGACCGTAGAGTGACTTAAGTTGAACCCCAGAAGCTTCGTCTTATACTCCGGTATTCCGACAGTCTTTCGTCTCATTTTCTTACACAGATTACATATACCGTAAGGATATTTATAACTTAGACCATTTTCACTTACTGGATCATCAAACCGACGAGGATTAATGTCAATTAGTAAGCCAGAAGCGAAGAAATCACTTGTGTGACCTAAGAATGAACGGGAGAGTACACTCACTACTCTTTTATATTAATATCTTTTGAATATATTGACAGGCATGGTCTGAGGTAGTAAAGAACTGTAGGACGTTTGTCCCCGGTAATGAAGTGTGGTATTCCATGCACGGAAAGGAATTTCTCGACAGGCTGAGTGACTTTTGGCTTCTGAAGAAGGTCTCTTCTCCATTCGCTTGGTAAGTTCCCGCTGTCATTTCTGACAAATTATCCTTAAGCAGAAGTGAAAAATAAAAAAATTTTATTTGAATTATCCCAGTAGAAATCTCATTCTCCTGTGACCCCTCAGGGCACACTGTTGAGTGCTTATGATTTGAGCAGAATTTGTGATTTTTTCTTTTATTCTTAGATTATTAAGCGACTTTAGCATACAGGACTAGAAACTTTGGATCCAAGTGTGAGTAATTATATCGGTGTTTAAGTTGAGGATGTGACAGAAGACACAGCAACCTCAGAAAAGCGAAATTTCTAGCCGGTATTTGAAAAGTGAATCTCATGTACATAAAACAGAACCCTGCCCATTTTCACAAGCGACCTTGCTGCAGTTTCACTCAGAAGCAGCAAGATGTGGGAGACAAGATTGACAGTCTCCGTAGCCTTGATTTGCTTAAAGCACAGACGGTTTCTCAGTAACACCTGTACAGAACGTTTACGTGACCAAGTGTGGATTACAAAACATAGCGTTTAAAATTTGATTCTGTCTTCTTCAGTTAGGGCAACAATCAAAAATCATAACACGTTGCATCTATTGGATTAAGTCAGAGAACACCTCAGTGAGAGTTTTGACACTATGTGTGAGTAAAAATGTAATTAAGTGAATATATATACACACATATATACATATACATATATAGGGCTTCAAACATTTTTTTCTTAGCTTTATAGTACCATACAGAGAGAGAGAGAGTGTGTGAGAGAATTATTTCGAAACGGCCGTGTTTCCAGCTAAGGAGACCAAGGTAGGACATCCAAATATGTGCACCACCAGAAGAACCTACGTTTCTAAGAACTGAGACTTAACAAATTGTGCTTTATCATCACAGCCAAAAAGGCTTCACAGCACAGCTGGGGTTGCCCTCCTGACATCACTTGTGTTATCCTAATAAAACGCTGACCAATAGTTTGAGTGATATGGCGAAATTGGAACACACAGGCGCAAAATATCTATGCTACAGATACATATTTTCCTACATATTGGATGGAAGGATCTATGCGAGAACTTCACAAAATCTGACTTTGTAAACAGTGAGAAAAGTGCCTAGTGCTAAGTTACAGGATCCTTATTAATCCTTGGTCATACACTTGTACTGACAATAATGATTAGCACCCGTGCAGGCGTATAACAATCTATATTTCAGAGAACAGAAGATGTGTTGTCTCTTAAAGTAATTATCAATAAGAAAGAATTACTCTTAAGCATTATATTGATATTTTTCCACCCATCCAAAACATTAACAAAATTCTACAATTAATTAAAGCTTTGCTTTGTTACAATAAAACTACAAATTTACGCTAATTCGCTCACTTTCCTGTTAAGACGAAAAAAATATTCTTCAAACAGCATAATGCTTTTACGATTAAGAAATTTGTTAGGCACTCATGATATTTTGAGACTTTTACGTAGAATACTGCACAATCAATTTGCTATAGGCTGGACTATATAATGGATAGTTCCGTAGTTCCCAAATACGCAGCAGGGGAACTAACAACTAAACTGAAGCCGAATCTGGATATAGAAAAAACCCAAGGTAATGACTCCATCTCAGGCAGGTAACTTATTCCCGATTTGACGGCTCTGTTTGAGTCTTCAGTACCACCAAACCATCGAAATGTGTAATTCAGTTGCCTGTAATATGTAGGCCTATGCAGTAGGTGCCAGGAGAGATACGCCCAATTATCTAACTCTGTGGAGCAGCGTCCTTCTTGAGATCCTGACAGGGCCTTAAGTACTCAAGAATTTCCCGTAGTTTTAAGGAACATGTAGGTTTATTTCCGCAATAGCAGCAACCCACAACCTGTGCCTGTCACAAGCCACATGAATCCACGCCACGTCCATAACACACTCCCTGAAGACATATCTTAATTTTATTCTTCCATCTACGCTTAGTTTTTCCAAGTGGGCACATTTACTCAGATTTCCCCACGAAAAGGCTCTGTGCACTTCTCCCCACCCTCAGTCGTGCCACATACCCCGACCGTCTCACAGTTCTTGCTACGCCTTGAATATGAATTTTCTTATTTTTTCTTAACTCGTAACACATAAGGATCTGTGTGCTGGAAATTGCTAAAACCAGAGAATGTGACAAAACAGAATCAGTTATTTTATTTACAATAAAGCAGAAACAGAATTAAACGTACGAAGAGATACGACATTTCACAGTTCATCCTGACGTTATTATTGCCTTTTAGGACAGGGTAGAAGTATTTAAATGTAAATTTAAAAATTAAGGCAATTTGTTTGACTTAACAGTGTAACAGCTTACATGAAAGCCGTTCTTGAGAAAAACGTTTGTAGAAAACCTGTCTCTCATTTAAGGTAGAACGATAATGGGTAAAATTCGTTATTTCAGATAAATACTATTCTCTCTATGCAAACAAAGACAAGCCTATGTTAATATTAGTGTGTGCAACGAAGTACCACTTTCCTTACATGTGTATTTGAGAATTAATTTTTTTGTTTTCCATTGCATTTACTTTAATGGTCTGCAGAATTCCTGACTCATTCTACAAAGGGAATTTACAGCAGTGCATATTCCAGTTACATAAACAATCCGAATTGCAATGCAGTTTCAAGAATGATTATTTTTTCTGTACATCGGCTATGCCAATATACTCCTTAACGTAATCTGATTATTATGGAAGATCCCCGTA
>BLKM01011694.1:0-51838 GCA_013340265.1 Coptotermes formosanus | reverse complement strand
GTGTGTGTGTGTGTGTGTGTGTGTGTGTGTGTGTGTTCCGTCCACTTCAGCACATATGGCGGACACCTCCCCGTATGTGTCTGAGACACTGCTCTCCTACGGGCTACCTCGTCTCGTAACCGAAGTCGGGCTGAATCCAAAACCAAGAGGCCAGTTACAGAAAATTCTGTTCTTCTTGGAATTCTTGACTTATGAAGATGGGACTGATATGTTGTCCCGAAACGTCGGTAAAGTATTACCATTCGACGCTGAGTAATATCCCAGAAAAACGCAGATCTCAAAGTCAAATAAATTTATTACCATTTAAATGTTATATTTTAATAATAACAATTGTAATTATTAATATTTATATATACGCACACATTACCAATTTTAAGTGGCCATTCTGTCTTGCATTACAGTATATTGCACATGGAACAATACACGAATTGCATCCACTGTTGAAAGCATATATTCATGTATGCTCCCACGAAATGCATCTCCCTCACGATAATACAGAGAATAGCATAAATATGTAGGGGTAACTTTCATATGAACTGATAAGGGGTATGTATATTGCCAAACAGGCCGGTGAGTAGTGGGGCTGATAAACGTACCACTGTCGTGTGCTGACTGACTGCAAATCTGGGGAGCCTCAACCTCCTGCAGCACTAAGGGCCTGTCCAGGCTTGTAGAGGGATTGTTTCATATTGCCAAACAAGAGCATTACTTGGAAATTAATAAACAATACACAGTTGCTCTTACATGTGACACTTCTGCTTAAACCAAGACACACACTAATATGAAGACACAAATACGAGAGCGCAGCATCAACAGACAAATAAGTTTTACAGCGAATTACTTCAGTTGTCAGTTAAAGTTAAGGTGCTGCTTTGTACATCGTAGTAATATTAATTTTGTCAAAATTAATTAAACTGTTCCAAACAAACACTAGTTGTAACATTGCATAATGTTGTGGGCATTCATACTTACGAGTTACAAGTATCTTTTGAGTAAAATGTTAGTAAACATGTTTCGAATATTATTTCAAAATAAAATTTTAAGAGGCTCAAGTATTTTTTCCAATTTTTAATAAGATTAACTGAAAAGAGTAGCAGGCTGTGGGGGAAAAGCAAATGTTTTGCCATAGATGAGCTTCTGTTAGATTTTCAAAAAGACCTCAGTGCTATAGAATCACGCATTTAGAAGACGAAATAACAGCTTTCATGTAAGGGACAGTTAAGTTCTCCACTTCTCACAGTATTTATGTATGTATTAACAAGCTGTTATACGCAAAGAGGAGTTGCACTGGTCCGGTAAGTCACGTGTCATAATAATACTAGCGTAATGAACATGGTATATTGCTCTGTGCAGAGAAAACATACGCCTTTATGATGGTGTAAACATCAAGTCCAGACTTGTTAATTCCGAGGTTTTAATATCTCAATGACTCACATATTCGCTGATAACATCACCGTACCTTGATGATGGACGCCACAGTTTTCATTCGCACACTGGGGAATGTTTACAGACAATACGGTGTCATATCGTACATAATCGAGACTGCATATTACCCTTTTAAAGCCTAGAGGTAACTTTATATACGACCAGGTTTAACGTTAAAAAATTCTACGTGGTGCCCACATCGCGTTTATGTCTTTTGTACGGATCTCAGAACAAACAGCAGCTTTTGCCTTATAAAACATTAAGAGACTGGTTTTTATAACCGAAGTGGAGAGTGTTTACAGCGCGGTACGCACTGAGTCCTTATATAAAACAGATACGCCTCGTCTTTAAAGGGTTAAGGATGTTGAATATAGCTTATAAAACATGAATTAAAAGTAATTTTATCACTAATGATGGCATTATATTTAGACTATATGCGATTGTTTTAAAGTTCCAAGTTTGAAGCAGTCAGTGAAATACTGGATAGAGTTTTTTAACATCTAAACAGTGTTCGTAATTCAGAGGGATTGTCTAGTGATTGCTGACCCAAACTTCTGCCAGAGTTACGTATCTGTACGCCTTTTGCACTCACTTCTGCTGGGGCTCAAATATTTTTGTAAATTCAGAGTTCTCCAAGTGGCGGCTCCTTGCACCCTCTGTTTCGTGCTGTCGCTACTGCTGTACAGAAATGTGGGATCATGCCCAATATTTACGGGTGTCAGGTCTCCTTACATTTTTCCACCCATGAAAGCACTTAACGCTAAAGTTTACAATGTTTCTATTTGAAGTATTGAAAAGAAGGGGACTTGATCTTCATATTCTGGGAATAGTTTGGGTGGAAATTATTTGCGAACACAATTCTGAAGAAATAATTTGCCCAAGAAATATGAAGTAAGAGAATGATGGAGGGGGAATGACATGATGAACAGCACAATAGAAGCTGCTTGCACGAAATTTTTTAGGTCATTGCCAGGAGCGAAACTGTAAGAAATATAAAAGTACGTGATAGGAAGCAGAGGTGTTCGTATAAGAAACACAGAAATTCTATTTAAAGTGGAAACGACAAAATTGTCCATATAAACGCCATGATGGCGTAGAGGCGAGTAGAGCTATACGTGAACTCATTCTTAACCTCAGCAATAGAGGAATGTGAGTGATAATCCTCACGCCCCGGCCACTTGATCCTGGGAAAAGATAGCCGGAACCCATTTAATTGGACGCAGGGTGGATCTCAGAACAAACAGCAACTTTTGCCTTATAAAATATTAAGAGACTGGTTTGTATAACCGAAGTGGAGAGTGTTTACAGCGCGGTACGCACTGAGTCCTTTTATAAAACAGATACGCTTCGTCTTTAAAGGGTTACTACTCTTCCTAATAATGTAAACGAATCACAATGCCTATATTGAAATTAGCATAAAATGAACTCAAATTCTGCTCTTCTAATCCTAGGCATAAGATTTCAAATTATTACGTTAGAGAAGCCATACTGTCACTAACACAAAAACGCTTCCTACAGAGATTGTTGGCATAGTCTTCCCAGTAACAACTTCACATTCTGATACACTGTTTCGCCCGTAAATCACACTTTATTTACGAGATATACTGAATAAATATTTCGAAGGTTACATAAAGCACGGAAAAGAAAATAATGTATTTGTACAGATGTTTTGCGAGACACCTCAATGTTAACTCTTCAGTATAAAAGGAAGCAGTTCCGGACACCCAGCACACTGCGGCAACCCAAACTGCAAGCTCCAACATGAACGCCAAGATCTTGATCGTAGCGCTCTGCGCCTTCCAGGTAAGACAACAGGTCGCTCTTACAGGTGTCGCTTAGAAACTGTTGTAACTGCAAGCGTTCATAAACTGCGCTGCTCTTTCACACAACAAGCAGCAGCGGGCTTTCAGAAATAGCCTAATAACGGAAACACTTACTTAGTTCTAATAATCTTCATTCAAACATAAAACTGATATCGTACACCGCACAAACAGCATAATCGCCCTTTCAGAAACTGCCACTGCTGATGTCCGAAGCATACATATTAGTTCCATTCACTGTTCAAATATAACACTTGGCAGATGTAAGAAAAAAGAAGGACCAGAGAAAAGGAGAAGCAAAAGAAGTGATTATGGGAAAAGGGAGAAAAGCGAAATAAAGAGAAGCACACAGGGAAAGGGGAATGGAAAATTAATGATTATCAGGTACATTTAATGGCGTCAATAGACAATATCCTTCATATAAGCCTACAGATTATTTTGTCACTGGCTTGACGGAACTATTGTAGGTCCGAATATTTGGTAAGCACTTTATTTTCGAACACACGGAACAAAATGCACAACGGTAAGAATTGCTAAGTGGCCCGGGATAGTGCAGTCGGTGTGGCGACTCGCTACGGGTTGGATGGTCCCGCAATCAAATCCCGCGGAGGGCAAGATTTTCGGCGCCCTTCCGGACCGGCCCTGAGGTCCGCAAATTCTCCTGTAAAATGGGTAGCGTTCCTCTTTCCAAGGGGTAAAGCGGGCAGGGCGTAGTGTTGGCCGCCCACCCCCATCTAGTGTCCAGGTTAAGAAAGAGTAAACCTACAACCCTAAACCCACCGCCTCTGGGATCTCATAGCCTGTTGTAGTATGAAATTTACCTTTATAAAGAGCTAATAGAATTCCTGGCTTTCATCATTAGACAACACATCCATGGAAAGGCACAACACCACCTGACTTCATACCAACAGTATTCGCAGCTTAATAAAAATGTGGTGTTTTCAGTCGTGTAGTATCACACTACCCAGACATATAAGGGGAGCGGAAAGCCATGCTGTCGACATCGGGACACCAGCTGTTGCTTTTATGCACCTTCTGGCTACAAAGGACTTTTAAAATATTCGCAATTATACATAATCTCTTAAGAAATTTTAATGTTATTAAAATAATTTCAAATTTACATTTAACTGTTTATACCTCCCTTGTTTAAACTTTTAAAGCCTGGCGGTAACTTTACGTACCACCAGGTTTAACATTAAAATATTCTACGTGGTGCCCACATTGCGTTTATAGGTTTTGTACGGATCTCAGAACAAACAGCAATTTTGCCTTATAAAACATTAAGAGACTGGTTTTTGTAACCGAAGTGGAGAGTGTTTACAGCGCGTTACGCGCTGAGTCCTTATATAAAACAAATAAGCTTCGTCTTTAAAGGGTTAAACATGCTCTCAGCACGTCAGATCTTGTAAAGTCGAATCACACGGTAATCGCTGATTAAGACTGCAAGTGAATAAGCGAGGAAGTGGGTGTATTCTAATGTAAATATACAGCCTGATGTTTGATAGGAGGATCTGAGGAGAATCATGAAAAAATCAGTCAGGATTCCCGGTCTGTAGGACTAGACGTGTGCGTCGGATCTAACGGGTAAGAAGCAGGGTTGCCAATAAATCGAACCCAAATTTCACCATCCTTTTACGTTTGACATTGAAGCAGATGGGTTACAGTTCCTTCACTTTGCTCTCAGCTTGCCGCAGGAGACACCATCACAAATGTCACAAAGATTTTGCAAGAAGACATCAGCTCTACATCTGCCCAAGCACAGGCACAGGCAGAATCGGCCACGCACAACGTACAGAATGCTTCCTACCTTGCGACCCAGAACATCACTCTGCAGATACTGGCTGGGCTGGACAGTGCCCAAAAATATGCTAAGAGTCTAAACATTAGTGTTCGACAAGCCCAAGCTTGCTTGAATAACCAAACCCACCAGTACGCCGCAATTGCCAACGCCACACGTGAGTAAAACAGAATTATTAATAGACACACACATCGACTGGACAGTGCCTCAGCCCTTGAGGTGCATATGGCAAGGCAGCACACGTAGGGTAAACAAGGCCTTACACCTGGATACTTGGGCAGATCCGTCCAAATCCTACCTCCACATGCACGCTATAACACACTAGACTAGTTCGTGGCAAAATTATTTTACACTACCCGTAATCATCATCATCATCATCATCATCGTTATTATTACTAGAACCATCATCGTCATGCAGAGTGACACAAAAAATTCAAAGTCTTCGTACACCGAGTATCACTTGTAATATGAAACGATTTATTCCCGTTACAGATCTCCCATTGCCACTGGGTACAAACACATTTTCAGTTAAAATAGTAGTAATAATAATAATAATAATAATAATAATAATAATAATTTAAATTCCAACACAAACCAAAACTCCCCTTGAGGAATGTCCGGTTTGTCCGTACTCTTTAAGTGAATCCCACATTACAGCCAATTTACAAGAACAAATATCATTCTCTCGAATTCCGTATACCTCGCACTACAGTCAATATCGCTTTATTCCTATAATAATTCAATTCAATTCAATTCAATTCAATTCTAGTTTATTAATGTGCCGAGTCTACAGCCAGAAGGTCAATTACAGTAAGTGCAAAACATAAATAACAACGGACAATGAACAGGACACAAATGAAGCAGAAGGACACAAATAAAACAGAACGTCACTAAATTAATACAAAAATGTTAAATTCATTATGTTCTTCGCTTTGCTTGTGTGTCCTTTTCTCTACAAATCCACATGTATATTTCACTTGCTGCCTGAGTCTTCAGAGAAGGGAAAACAAATTACAGTGAAAGATATATCACACATTGGAGACAGAATTGTGGACATTTTCAGGGATATTATGAGCAGTCCTATTAGGTATGTGTCAGTCACTTTAAAATTTCAAAAATTAAGGACATTAAGGGGAAAGAAAGTGGTAAAAACATGGAAATGTCTGCCATAAACTAAAGACCGCCTTTTCGTAACTGTTCTAGAGGTCAAGCTTTTGAAGAAAATTTTGCTTCATAACGTGCACGTAAGTTCACGTTTTACAATATGAGCTAACAATTCCCCTCTTATTTCTTTACAGAAGCCCAAATCCAGCAGCAAGTTTCGAGTAAAATATCACAAATCGAGGCCGCAAACCAGACTTTCCATGCTGCTGTGAGTAACGCAAATAACACTGCCAGCTACATAAGTTCGCATAACAATTCCTGCTCCGCAAAAGGGAGGTTCTCATGCACTGCCACAGCCACGATTCAAGTTACACGTGTTGCCACCGAATTTCACGCTGCGTTTCAGTCAGCAATACAGATCTTCTCTCTCATATCTGCTTCCGCTACGGAAGGCGATATGGCTCAAGCACTAAACCGGACGATTCGGTCTGCCCAGACCCAGTTACAGCAAGTGAGTCAGCAGACGACGCACTGCTTGCAGCAGGCAGCGGCTTCTCACACTCCACCACCAGCTTTTACCGCCAATGGGCCAGCTTCTAACGGCACATCAAATTCCAGCTTTACTGATATTCCCGTGTTTGGTCCTGCTAAATAGTTGCAACTGACAACTCGAGGCTTACAGCATTCTGACCGACTCTGCATACACAAAAATACATACATAACAAACCTAATGTTACGGTATTATAGGACAGCAGAGGAAAATCAATTTTCAGCGATGGAAACAGATATAGCGTAAGCTTTCTTATGCACATTGTAACAGCTCTGTAATATTTACCACAAAATAATTTTGATTGCTCTATAAGGAATAAAAAGCATTATCTTGAGATTTTAATTTCAAAGCCCACCGACTTCTCTGTAGTAATAGTGTCTCACAAATAACACGGAAGGAATCTCCACCAGCCAAACTGTTATCTCTGGGCAAGTGATCCACTGACCCTCAATGAAGGTGTACTGCAGCACTACCAACATTTTACCAGTTATTGCTTTATGGTAGCCAAGGAGCGCAAAGGGAAACAAGTGGCTACATACGTAAGCAATAAGTTTAAACATTTAATAACAAGAACTAGAAAACATAAAAACCTGCTTGCATAACACATATTTACACAAAATTGATACATCTTTATGCTCTCTGTCCCACATATCTGCCTTAAAACAAAATAACAAATGAAACTCTACGTGACATTTTGTTAACTTAAAGACAGAACCACGTTACTCATTCTTCTACAGCGCCCTGCAGGTGTGCCGGCACAGTCCTGCACAGTGGTCCAGTAAAGACGCTCGATGTCTCGGGCCGAGACGGAAATTCCTAATATGCGTCGATAAGAGCAGGACACGCCAGAGTGGCTCGTAGGCTGGGTAGAATGTGAACAGTATTGTGGGCTCAGCGAAAGAAAATGTCTGTGCGCGCTGAGAGTACAGTATCTACCACAATAAATGTTACGGCACAGTACTGAAACTTCACTTAGCAGGAAATACTCGTTTCGTAAAAATACTTCGCGAGTAAAACAGAAATATAAGGCTGACCGACACTGTCAGGAGGGGCAGTACCGCAATATCACAGTTTCATATTTCCAAACCAAAACAAGCGGCACAATAAAGCTGACAAATATTCGGGGAGATTTGTTGCGGAAGGGTGGGTGTGCGTGTCTCTAGGTCTCTGTATGCGTCTATTTCCTATCAGCAGCAATTTCTACAGAAATAACCATTTTCTAATTCGGTGCGAACGTCCTGCTACCTGACGCCGTCCGAACTGGATTTTGTTGCTTCTGCTGTAGATTTAACCTTTCCTACATGGCTGTTGTAATTTTGTCTGTTGAGGACAGGCGCTTTATAAAGATACAAATGCAAAAAATCATAATTACGGTATAAAACAATTTAATTAATCGGTGCAAAAATTTTTCAAAAAATCTAGGGCCAACCTAAAATACTAGGCGCTAGAAGGGTGACAGTAATCAAGTTCGACACTGAGGACCCACAAATGTTAGATGTCATAGTAGAAAAATTCAGTCGCCATGGCGATCTCGAGCCAGGCACTTGTGCACCCCTGATTTAAAGTTTGTGATGATATTTGACGAAACACTGGAACTTCAAGACTAAACTAAGTTCCTCATTAGTTCGCAGTTAAAGAAGCTATTTGAACTCGGTATGATGTATAGGATCGAAAGAACTTGCAAAAGTGTTATGGATTTTCAGGAGTCGAGTAGTCAGAGGGCGGTAGATGTTATCTATGTGAAATTAGTTTATCAAAACTTAAACAACTATTTCTTTCATTTTTTCATTCTGAATGTACCGATTTTTTTGGCGCAACAGCCCCCAGTGGGCCAGGGCCTCCGCATTATCCAGGCTTCACGATCACACTCAGACACACCACAGACGGTAGGACTCCTCTGGATGAGTGATAAGCCCGACGCAGGGAACTCTATCTAACAACACACAACACTCACAACAGACAGGTATCCATGCCCCTGGCGGGATTCGAACCAAAAACTCCAGTAAGCGAGCGGCCGCAGACCCACGCCTTAAGAACGCAGCCACTGGGATCGGCGAATGTATCATATCCCTCAATTGCATTATTGTTTGTTTGGCAAAGGAGTGAGTCGTACGGCTATCCCATTGTGATGGGAACTGAACTAAGTATTGTATGTGGCCGAGATCAGCGACTGCTGGGATTTTACGCAGAGTAAAACGGTATTTTGTTACCGACGTTTCGAGACAACCTAACGGTCCCACCTTCAAAGATCAAGTAGTCCTACTTGAACTTCGAAGATGGGACCACATAGATTGTCCCGAAACGTCGGCAAAAATGCCATTTTACGGCGCGTGAAATGGTATTTTGTTACCAACGTTTCGGTACAACTTAACGGTCCCAGCTTCAAAGGTCAAGCAGTCCTACTTGAACTTTGAAGATGGGACCACATAGATTGTCCCGAAACGTCGGAAACAAAATGCCGTTTTACGGTACGTGAAATGCTATTTTGTTACAGACGTTTCGGGAAACCTAACGGTCCCATCTTCAAAGGTCAAGCAGTCCTGCTTGTACTTTGAAGATGGGACCAGACATATTGTCCCGAAACGTCGGCAACAAAATACAGTTTTACGGTGCATGAAGTCCCAGAAGTGCGCAGATCTTATTTACACCGCGGTGGTGTGAATGAGAATTACTGGAGAAATTCTTTACATGTGTCACGCCCAGCAACACCATTATTCTGAGCAGAACAAAAACACAGGCACGCAATGGCATACAAAGGAAGCAGCAGAGATGGCCGTGCACCGAAACGTCAACCGGAAAAACGGATTCTCCATGAGGTGATGGTAGATACCCCCAATCCGCGCCCTGAAAACAGCAGGCAACAGGAATTCTCCGGCAGCGTAATAGACCCGACGTCAAAAGGCAAAAGGAACAAGACAGCCGAAGCATGTACAAAATAACATTAAGGTGCGTTCGCGTAACCATTACTGTCGTGGAAAAACAATATTACATATTCTGAGTGTGTGCCTGTAGCCTTAATTATCCAGCATGCAAAGCGTATGCGCCGTATTATGTTGTCATCTGTGGCCTGTCTGGCTGTACAATAATTTTCCACATTACCTCACAAACGGAACGAATTACAAGAAAAAAGTTAAGAAACATAAAATGTTTTGATTTTCTCTACAACTTTTATCTAGAACATTTCTCATTTTAAGAAGAGTTCAGCGAGTTATTATCATAAATTACACTGTGTCACTCTCAAATTGCCCATCCCATTGTGCAGGTAAGATATCCTTTCTAATTTTTACTTTGAGACAAGCGACATGGAGGTCGCGCGGCGACTGAAACATGTAGCATTACAGCAATAAAGACCAATAAATAGAGGTACTTTTGTTGTGCTTGTCTCAAAGTAGAAATTAGAAACAGTACATTGTACAGTGGTGTGTCAGACTGTGTTTTTACTATTTTTATATAGTTGAGTTAACACAACGGAATGACTCAAAGAGTACATTGTGTACATCGGTCTTCATGCAAAGTACCCGTTATTATTGTCAGATTTTACAGAAATTAAATTTTTCTCTACAGATTTTCTAGAAATACTCCAATATCAAATTTCGTGAAAATGAGTCCAGCGGGAGCCGAGTTGTTTCATGCGGGCGGGTGGACGGACAACAGACACGAAGAAGCAAGAGTCGCTTTTCCCAGTTTTGCAAACGCGCCTAAAAATTGTCATCAGTCTACGTGTTGATCATACCCAAGATAGTTTAACGGTAGATAAACGTCAAACAACACTCACCGATCATTTGCTATCCACACATCCCACTGATCAAGCAACATAAAGAAATGTTCTTTAAACCTTTAGAGCCCATAGGCCGGGGAGAAACCCGTGCCTGCTTCCTGCCCACAGTAGCTATGTGGTGCAGACTACCTCAAAGCAGGACTATGGAGTTGGAGTCGGAAGGAATTTTAGGTGGAGTCTGTGTCGGAAGGAATTTTTAGGTGGAGTCGGAGTCGGAGTCGGGAAAAAATGTACCGACTCTGACCTCAGTCTAAAATCTTAACTAGACACTCCAACGCCAGAGCCCTGATAGCTACAGTAACCATTAGACTTGTACTTAAATATAGGTTATAAGTCTAAACAGTAGCCTGATGATTCACCTGGTGGTGATGAAATGTCTTATAGGTTTACCGTTATTAATACATATTGAGCTTTTATGAAGGAGTCGGAGTCGGAAATTTTAAAAATCGAGGAGTCGGAGTCGGAGTCGGAGCTTTTGTGTACCGACTACACAGCCCTGCCTCAAAGCGTCCCATATTACGATTAAACCTTTCGACCCGTCACTTCAGCATCGAACCAAAGCAATTCAGTCGTCCTGAAGATGGAGGCAGCACGTCCCTCTGAAGCGTCGGAACATTTAACCACTACACAGTTCAGAAATCCAAACGAAGACTGTCAGCCAATCAAGAGCCGTTGTGAAAAACTGAAAATTTAACATATTTTCAGCTAATAAATTTTCCTCATTTTTCTTCAGCATTGTTTCTTCTCGAAAACTTTGCCATTCATGAAGAACGACCTCCACTCTCCACGACGTTTCGGCTCATTTTCAAATAATATGCGTTGCATCTACCGCTTCACCTCATACAGGACAACTTTCTTCTCTGGATTCTTTCCTGCACCCCTTCATTTTCCATATTCCTGATCTCGAACATGCTTTCCATTTTCTTCCTTTTCTACAGCAACGTTCAGTTTTTCCCGCTTGTCCCCACAACTCTTTAGTAGCAGGATAAAAGTCTTGCTTTTGGAGGCCTGTTCGTTTGTTAAAGTTGCAGAGAAAATCCAACCTTAATACTCCTTACCTCTTTATACCTCACAGAAAACAAAAGCCTGTACCACGCGCTACATTTTTGAGTAATACGCAATACTAGAATATGTATCCGTATGTAGCAAGTGTAAACACATACCAGTCTAATTGCTCAGGTTGTGGTAAGCAAATATTATATCATATGGACCATTTACTGTACAAACTCACGTAATACTTTAAACGTATCCCGTTGTTTTTACATGTGACACTTGTGTATAAACTAATATGACAACAACAATAAAAGCGTACTACATCACAGTGAATTACACTTGTTTGTGGATCAACAGTAAATATGGAAGAGGAGCATTTGAACCATATTTTGGCAATATTTATTTTATCAAATTTAGACGGACTGCTCTAATCAAACACAAGCCGTAACGGTGTGAAGTTATGGGCACTTGTATTCATGAACTCCCTATATCCGACGACATATTCCTTCAGTAATATTTTCAAATATATCTGCAACACTTAAAAAATTGTGGAAATATGTCTTTTGAACTTCGATGTGATTTTCTGAAAAAACACAAGCGTTTCGAAGTCTATATTATCATCTTGAGTTTATGTACGTCTTGAATCACAACTCACCAGTTTAGAGCCTTCAGATATTTAGTACGGATAATATCTATTACTGGCAATTTAAACCACTTCAAAACCAACACTACCATCAATTATCTAAACATGTATTCCTGTATCAAAAGTCTGTACGAAATATCCCTACGCGGTCTTATAACAGAACACGTTATAGGAGCGCCAAAAAATGTTGGTACCTGCAATCACAAGTGTGACAGTACAGAAGGCTGATATCTATAGTAAAGGTAAAGGCCTCCCGCAACCTGCCTTTAAGGCGCACACGGGGATTAGGAGTATGCCTCCACTCATTACTAACCTCAGCGCAATATGGGGGCTGTTTGGCCAAAGCCACGTTCCCGCCGCTTTAGCTTCGGGAAAGTGCCGCCAGCACCCATTCTACAGGAGGCTGGGTCAGCCCCAGCGCCGCTCAGAAGGGTGGGTAGAAGAGAAAATGCTTTCACCACAGGAGTCCGAACCGTCCAGCTAGTAGCAAGTGGCTATACCGGCAACGTTATACTGGCCCCGCATACAGACAGCAACAAAATAACGAATTACAGAGAGTCCCCACAACCAAAAGTAACGCACTGCAAAATTAGCGGGTCCTTAGAAGCAGGAGACAGTACCACTATTACTAAAATGTCACAGTCTTTGTGATGGTGAGGTTCGGCGTTTGTTTACAGACCTTAAAAGGCAGGACTATGCAGGTTTTTAAGATTTTACTTTCAACGATCTTCAAAATGGATGACTGCAACTACAACAAACATTAATACGTGACACAAAACTGAATAACATCTGACACAAAGAGGATGATGGTAATGCTACTGATATCGAACCGCGCGTGCCTGTCAGAACACAATAGGTTATCACTAACTGCTAAAGCCAGACAGTAAGTGTACACCTGGTTCAGCTTATGACTCAACGCACAACTGATGTAACAAACTTAAAAAAAACCAACGTCTTCAGCGCACTTGCAAAACAAACGCCCTTGTATTGCAGGCCCTATATTTAACAGAATTAGACAGGGTATAATTACGCTACAGATCCCCTTAAAAAATGGAATTTGTTAGCGAAAAATCTCTAAACTTGTATTCGGAAGGTGCCTCTTTCGAATACCCATCGGATATCTTTAGGCTTCCCTTGTTTTCCCCAGTCCGTCCACCAAAATGCCAGGACTATGCCTCCACTAGGCCACGAGTGCTTTCTTTCTTATCCTTTCCAGTCTGACATAAATAAATCGACACCAAAGATTCTGAGTTAGAGACAGTGTTGCACAATCATATAGCACGATTACAGAAACCTTCGCTTCAGATATAAATTATATTGCAATATTATATATACAATATCGGTGAAGGGTATCGAACCCTCTAAAGTAAGTTGTAAGATAAATATAAGACCACAGAAGAAGATGTAAAAAAAGAGAAAACACTTGAATATAAGCGTATGTGTTAATTTGCAGAATTTCCCGTGAATTTACTAGATCTACGAATGTCATAAGCACATCTGAATTTATCAGTTAACTATACAGTTAAAAGTCTCTGTACAACAAAACGCGTTTTGGGAAATTGAACAGTCACTCAACAAGTTAAAGAACCGCTCAGTCTTTACGTCAATTACAGCTTCATTACTGGAAAAATTGCGGGAAATTTAGTCCGGGAAATGGTAGTACTGGAGTGATTTCGGTGGGCTACAAACTGCCTCTCTTGTTTTCGTTTTTATAGGCAGGGGTTCCTTGGAAAATGAAAAATTATTTTATGGCTTATTACATAGAAAACAATTACGGAAACACTGCTGTAGTTACTAGCTTATCGTATAGCGGTACCTGAAGATGGTCCAGCCTTTGCAATCATATGTAGGAAATTTTCTACCAGATAGTACGGCGTCACATCACAAGACCATCGTAAAATAATTCAATACACTTTAACAAATCAAGCCAATGAAAATATATTAAAATCCGTTCCAGAACTTACGCAGTTCCAAACCCATGCATAGAAATTCTGTTCAGTACTTGCGGAAAGGCGCCATATTGTCGCTAACAGTAACACACACCCTATAGGGATTGTGCACGTAATGTTATCAATTGTAACTCCACATCCCACTGCATTTCATTGTTCTTGAAACACAATATTTACGATATAAATAAATAAGCATTTTGAAGGTTACATAACATACAAAACAGGAAATAGTGTATTTATACAGATGTTTTTTTTTCAATTAAACGTTAATTCTTCAGTATAAAAGGAAGCAGTTCCGGACACCCAGCACAGTGCAGCAACCCAACCTGCAAGCTCCAACATGAACGCCAAGATCTTGATCGTAGCGCTCTGCGCCTTCCAGGTAAGACAACAGGTCGCTCTTACAGGTGTCGCTTAGAAACTGTTGTAACTGCAGGCGTTCATCAACTGCTCTGCTCTTTCACACAACAAGCAGCAGCGGGCTTTGAAAAATGGCGTAATAACGGAAGTATTTGCATGTTTAGTAATTTTTCACTGAAATTAGAAAACCGTCTTTACCACACACGGCAAAATAAGCTAAATCCCTCTTTCAGAAATTGAACAATACATAAAATATTTACATATTTTAAATGATTAGTAAGTGAAATAAGACGATCGGCTTCATGTCATTTAAACTCGAAGTACAGGTACGTACACAGGTAGGACACCATACATGACTACACATGAGTGTAAGTTGATTATGCGTGTACCTTGTACTGTTACAGTGATTACAGTTGTAAAAGTACATATGAAGATGGCAGCACTATGATACATATCTGAACGGTAAAGAATATCTTCTTTCCATGTTGTAACTTAACACTGAGCAGAGTTAAGGTATAAGATGGAGGGGAATAAGAGTTTTGACAAAGGAAAGTGGGGCAGAGGACGAAAAGGGACCAGAAGAACAAAAAGGAAATGGTGTCTGGCTGAGTTTGAGCGTGTCTTCTCTCCAGTAGCACGTACATAAGCGAGAAACCCAAAGCAAGTAAGCAGTCACGTTACTAACTACAATATCTCGGTTCGTACGTTCACATTACAGCCATGAAGCAATTCACAACGCGCCCGGTTATTTCCGATTATCTGACAGCACTTCATTTACACTGACATTGCACAAGGTTTGTAAGGACCCTTAAATTTATTATTTTGTCCACAGAATCCAGTCGCTCAGTCACTTTTTGGCCGCCTTGATACAGACAACAACCCGCACTCTATATCCGTAACACCTGCTTCAGTATGTTCCTTAAATCTATCACTCCATCTCACTGGCTGTCTCGTTTTTGCAGGTTTCGTCTCCAAAATTTTACATGTATTTACCACGTCCGGCACAACACACCCCAACCCAATGGTTAGGCCTGCCCTTCATTTAATAACCACGATACAAGCAAATGTGTCAGTACAGTTCTTCTCCATTCCCTCCATCCTCATCCTCCTCAAGGATTCGGAGCTGCAAGCTTGTTCAAATATGAAGAACTTCCAAATTTAATTTTCCATCTACTTCAGGGTCTTACCACCCGGCTCTGTTTACACGACTTTATAGCATTACGCTACTTTTGTAAGCCTTCTGTCGCCAATAACAACAATTACTTTCTTTCAAATTTAAATGGACATTAGGCTACTGGCTGGACGGTCCGGGGTTCGGATCCCGGCAAGGATAAGGGATTTGTCTCTTCTCTAAAACGTTCACACCGGCTCTGGGGCACACCCGTCCTCTTACACAATGAGCACCGGCGGCTTTTCCCGGGGGTAACACAGATTGGGCGTGAGGCTGAGCACTCAAATCCATAGGGTTGACGTTAACACTGAGTGGAGGTGTAACTCTGCCCCCCCCCCCCAATGCCTTCATATCTAGTAAAGTGAAAATTTTACCTTTAGTAATTTAAATTAAATGTCTTTGTTTATTATAAGAAGACCTTCGTTAGCTTCATATTTCTTAATTTCGAATTCGGTATTGTGGCGCTGCTAGAAATGACCTGAGACAAGTCGCTCACGCACCTTCTATGCCGCTGTTCCTAATTATGTCTCCCCCCCCGCCCCCATAATTCTCTTGCGTCATATTTTTTGGTCAAAAGATTTTCTCGCCAATTTATTCTCAAATAACTTCCACACAAAATATTCCTGAAAGATAAAGGTCAAATCTCTCTCCTTTACAGTACCTCATGTTCACTTAAGTGTGAGGTTTAATCAGCTGTCCCGACAGGCGGACGAATTGTAAGAAGATACCAGTGCGCGTAAACACTGCGCATCATTACATACACCGATACATCAGCAGCGACAGTACTTAACAGAGGGTACAAGGATAAGCCACTTGGGGTAATGAAAAACAGCGGGTAACATTCCATACACTGATACAGCAGGACCGTCATTAGGGAGCAGAGGGTACAAGGATAAGCCACTTGGATAAGCCCAAATAATTAAAAAATCTTTCATCCCAGGAAGAACGAATGCAATGGCTGTATATGTACCCAATTCTCGTGCAAGGCTTAGTAAGGAAATCACTGACCTTGCGGGTCTGCATCATATTTTCTGCCGCCATGAACTTGAAGAACGACGTGCACAAACGCGACACATTTACACAGCAGTACCAAAGTTTTAATGACAAGAATAAATAAGGGCAAATGAACCATTCTTATTATTAAACTCTGTATTACACGAAGTTGACAGAAGAATTATGACTAATATGCACATGACGCGTGCGCATGCAAGCCCAGCGCTTCTCTGTCTCCCTCCAAATGCGAGTCGGAAGTTATGTCGTTCACGGACGTACAGTGCCATGATACTTTTATTATTTAGCTAGCGACTTGCTTTCTTGATGGCCAGATTTGTCGCGACACACCTAGCAACTGCTCGCGACACTTCACTGTGTCGTGACACACAGTTTGAGTAGCGCCACACTAGATGATCGGTCGGCACTATGGACACATGTTAGATTCTAAGAAATTATATCTACTTCAGTGAAGTTAAACCAACAGTGCACAATATTATGTATTGTATTTACTAAGCTTCTATTCTTACTTTTCCCCCGACATGTTTCGGCATTTATGTTGCCATTTTCATGGGGTTTACTTTAATTACATACAAATTTTTTTAGCGTGTGGGGGGGAAAATACGAATAGAAGCTAAATAAATACAGTAAAAATATTGTGCATTGTTGGTTTAATTTCACTGATATATAAATATATGCATGGAAATAAGCTACTTAATATTCTATCTAATGTTTTACTAAATGCTCTGAACTATGAATTTTACATTAGACACACACGGTATAATTAACGCCATTACTAAAATTTAAACCATTTTTATTTCATGCTTTATCAGTTATATCCCACATCCTTAATCAAATGGCGCTATCAGCGGCTCTGAACTTGTAATTCAGGATCATAGGATGGTTGCCGATCATAATTGGGGGTGTATGTGGGAGGAAGCGGTTGTGGCCTATTGTAAATAAATATCCTGACAACTGATTGGAGCGTCCAAAGAAAACCATGGAACACATCAGTCATATAGCCAACGTCCAATCGACATTTGAATCCTCGACGTCCCATATATGAAGACGCTTGAGAAAAAACCGAGAGAGACAATTTTTTAATAAGCTCATCCCGCTGTGCACTTCCTGTCAAATAACCACTGAATAAAGTCCGTTCAGCACAAAACACTCTCAGTTTTTTTCTTCACTTTCGACACTATAACTGAGGAGGTGTGGGTTCTTTTCCTTGTTTCAGCTCGCCGCTGGCGGCTTCCTTGACGATTTGATATCAGGGCCCTTAGCCGCGTTCACTGCCCCCGTCAGTGCCTTAGCGAACACTGTCGCAGGGCAGGCAGCATCGGTCCAACAAATGTTCCAGGATTTTTCACAAGCATTTAGCCAAAACCTCACATCACAGCTCGATTTTGGAATGAGCCAATTCGATCAAAATTTCAGCGACCTATTCGGTAATTCCGAAGCTGATGCTTGCAGGTCTAACCTAACTCAACAACACTACTCCATTGGCAACGAATCAAGTAAGTAAAAAAGAAACATTTATACATATGTCATATGCAGATAAACCGGGCAGTGCCTCAGCCAGTAAAGTTCACATGACATCGCAGGCCATGTGACTATAAGGCCTTACGTCTGAATAATTGGGCAGATCCATGCACATCGTTTTTCTACCAACCCTCCGCACGCACGCGTAAACACTACAGGGTTTGAGATCACCGTGCCTCACTTATCATCATCATCATCATCATCATCATCATCATCATCATCATCATCTCCTGTATGCAGGGTGTTCACACTTATATACCTGAAACAAACCATGTTTCTAGGGTATACAGTGTCGCAGTTATTCTGCGCGTGCTGTTAATGGTACATATAGCGCTGTCTGCAATATTAAACTCCTTTGTGCTTCTACATTAGCACTTTCCGCAGTGTGTGTGCTGTGCCGGGGCTTTTTTTCCCTGGCACTTCTAGCTACGTGCGCACCCTATCCTACTTTTCCTCCCCCACCCCTCCTTTGGTTCCGTCCGGTTTGCGTCCGCCAAACCTAATCACTCTGCGTCCAGCCGGCTTGCGGTGTGCATCTAAATTACATTTCGGTGGGGAGCTTCCAAATTCCATCCCGATGTGCTCGCTGTGACCGGAGTCCCTCGCCTGGCATCGTGGTCCCGCTGATGGAAGTTTGTGTTGGGTTTAGCCCCACGCTGCTTGGGAGGTACCTTGGTTTGGGGTTATTGTTTGAGTTCGGCACGTACTACACGTTTGTTACTACATTGTAAGTACGTTCATTATATTCACTTCCATTTATGTATATTTTGTTACTATTAAAATTTTTATGTTTCGTTACATCTTATGTTTCGTTGTGTCGCTGTACCGCCAATGGTAGGGCCCAGTGAGGGGCGGCGCAGTGCTGTGCCAAATATAGCTGTTTTCTGTAGTTCCTTGACTTGGTGCTTTCCCGGTACGCTGCTCAAGTATTTTCTGAAGGATTTTGAAATGGTTCCAGTTGCCCCTCTTATTACTAGCGTCACCTTTGTTTTTACATTCCACATGCGCTGTATTTCTGTTGTAAGGTTTTTATACTTTAGAATCTTCTCGGCTTATTATTATTATTATTATTATTATTATTATTGTCGTCGTCATGCAGTTTATGGCCAAAAAGTCATTTCTGGACGAATGTCCCACCTTATTCACCTGATTTAGCTCTAAATAACTTTTGGTTCTCTCCAAAATTAAAGTCCACCCTGAAGAGATGAAAATTTGAAGACATCCCAGACTTTCAGAAGCATATGACGTCAGCGCAGTAGGTTATTCCTACACAGCAGTTCCATAAATATTTCAAACAGTGTCAGCATCGCTGGAGTTAAGCGAACTGCTGATCAAGTGGTGACACCTCTCATTAGAATGCCGTTCTGTAGGCACACTTGAAATAACATCATCACCCCAGGAACTTTAAAGGCACACTTACTGTACTGTACCACCCTCGTTAATGTCTTTTCTAAGTTCCCTAAGAATTGTATCATTTTAATGTACAAGTACGAATTATTACGTGCTACTTCTTTTGCCTCTGTGACCGTTTCTCTTTTTCCATCTGCTGCCTCCATTTTCTGATTTAAGGAATAAATTTATATAGAGAGCTATGTGATGTCACATGAAGGGTTGGAAACAGATATGTGAACTGACTTGGGTTATTATCAAACGAAAAAAAGTTCTAGGTCAATCAATTCTTGGATGTAAAAAAGTATGGACATAAAGGATAGGAGTTGACTGAGAAAGTGAAAGAGAAACCACTATTGTTTTGTAATTACTAATGTATGGACCAAAGTTTTGAAGAAAGCGTTATGTCATAATTTACTCAAAAAACAGCAACATGTACCTTTGCTAATAATTCTCCGCCTTTTTCTTCACAGTGGCGCTGTTCAAGGCAGGTGCTTCCATCATAAACCAGACAATCCACAACGGCACGAAGATCCTTACAGCTGCTGCGACTAGTTTAAGCACTGCCATCCCACAGGCGATTTCAAATTACACGAAATGCGTCAGTAGTTACAAAGGGCTTACCTCATTTATTGGATTTGGAGTTTGCGTTGCCACAGTGGGGGCAAAACAATTTGCTGTTTTTGCAAACACAACGAACACACAGGTTCAAGCAGCACAGCGCATTTTCAATCAACTACTTAGTCCTTCCAGTGTGAATTCTACGGTTCATACCCTACCACAAATGGCAGAAATGGCAACACAGATTTTCGCATCGGTTGCAGCCAAAATCGCCGCTGCCACCGCGCAAGCGGTGGCGTGCGTAGCGCAGACAATGAATGCCACCTTTGCAGGATCAGACCCTAGCAACTGAACAACACGCACCAATACTACAGCAGCACCGTTTTAGATCCATATAGTTGTAACTGGCACTGTAGAACCTACAGCATTCAAGTGTCCACATGCACACACACAGATACACAGATAAACTTAATGTTATGGCGTTACAGGACAGAATAGGGAAATCAATTTTCAGCAATGGAAATAGACAGGTCAGCAGTCACACGCACTTTGTAACACCTCTGTACTGTCTACCATACATTATACTTTGATTACTCTTGAAGAAATAAAAACCATAAGCATTATTTGGTGTTTCTCATTTCCCATGCCACTGTGAGTTGCTTCTGATAAAATGGAAATTCCATGAGCCATACTGTTGATACCAGACATTTTATTCGCTGGTTCTTAATTCAGGAATGAGAAAATTTCGATTGACAAGAAGGAAGAAAATTCTAGAATACTGGAATTTATATCGTTACAAAACCATATTAACGGGAGATTGATACAGTCGCGAGAACACCCACGATATTCCCACAATTTTAGGTGCTACAAATTGAAAAAAAAAGTAGCTCTAACAAATATCAAATAGAGTCGAACTCGGTTACAACGTCATGGAAGGGACTGAATGTTTTGTGTCGTTATAAACGAGTGTTGTTTTAACCCAGGATTATGATCTTACGGTTAACAGTGAGGAATTAATTGGTACCACAAAACATATAATGTTATATACAAACTGTCGCATAAACCGATGTCGTTATAACCGGGTTCGACCGTATCAATCGTAATTAACGACGCCTTTCGATTGCTGCGTCTATCATATTCACGTACACATTTCTAAGCAGTCACAAACTCAACACTTATGAAATTTTAAACGCATGCGCCTGAAGGTTCTCTCTCTCAATCAGCCGACATTTCACACATATTTACTTTTAAATCCATTGAAAATAAGTCGAAATCTGTTATAAAGACATAAAACGGACTGAATATTTTGTGTCGTTATAAACGAGCGTCGTTATAACCGAGCATTATATAGTTGTGATTAACAGTGACGAATTAATTCGTACCACAGAATATCTCACTGACTTTATAGGCGAGGGTTAGTATAAAACGATGTCGTTATAACGAGGTCCTACTTATTTATATCTACTATACCCGCCTTCTCTCCTCTCTCAACTAGCAGGCGTCTAATACCACGCCAACGGCAATTTTTATATTATAACTGGTAGAAACTGAACACAAAGTTCTGCTTTTCTAAATTTACGTAAATAACTTCAATTCATCCCCTACGGAATAAGGCAGTGTGTCACTCAGAGAAAGACACATCCAACAGACATCCTGAACACGGTGTTCTCAGCTGTAACTTCACGTCCCAGTGCACTTAACTGCACTTAAAACATATCACATTTACGTCATACACTAAATAAATATTTTGAAGCTTGAGTAACCCACAGAAAAGGGAATACTGTGTTTATACAGATGGTCTGTGTACCACCGCATGTTAATTCTTCAGTATAAAAGGAAGCAGTTCCGGTTACCCAGCACAGTGCAGCAACCCAACCTGCAAGCTCCAACATGAACGCCAAGATCTTGATCGTAGCGCTCTGCGCCTTCCAGGTAAGACAACAGGTCGCTCTTACAGGTGTCGCTTAGAAACTGTTGTAACTGCAGGCGTTCATAAACTGCGCTGCTCTTTCACACAACAAGCAACAGCGGGCTTTCAGAAATAGCCTAATAACGGAAGTATTTGCATGTTTTAATAATTTTTCACTGAAGCTACAAAATTTTCTTCATCACATACGGCAGAACAAGCCAAATCCCTTTTTCAGGAATTGAACCACACACAAAATATTTACGTATTTTAATAATGAGTAACTGAAGTAAGAAACTCCAGCTTACTCACTTATTTAAACCCACTGTATAGCGAAACACACGTACATAAAACAGAAGACGACATGCCCACACATGCGTGTAACTTGACTAGGCATGCATGTTATTATACATCTTACATACATTCACAGATGGTAGCACTGATCACATATGCAGTACATAGATTGACATCATTTACTGTATCAACATATCACTGAGCACCGTTAAGGTATGGGAGGCAAGGAAAGTCGGACGGAGGACGGAGAAAGATGAAGGTACGACACGGACAAAGTAAAGAGGACAAAAGGAAATGGTGTCTGGCTGAGTTTGAGCCTGTCTTCTGTCCAGCAGTACGTACAGTACATAAGCGAGAAACCCAAAGCCAGTAAGCAGTCACGTTACTAACTACAATATCTCGGTTCGTACGCTCACATTACAGCCATGAAGCAATTCACAACGCGCCCGGTTATTTCCGATTATCTGACAGCACTTCATTTACACTGACATTGCACAAGGTTTGTAAGGACCCTTAAATTTATTATTTTGTCCACAGAATCCAGTCGCTCAGTCACTTGTTGGCCGCCTTGCTACAGACAACAACCCGCACTCTATATCCGTAACACCTGCTTCAGTATGTTCCTTAAATCTATCACTCCACCGCACTGGCTGTCTCATTTTTGCAGGTTTCGTCTCCAAAATTTTACATGTATTTACCACGTCCGGCACAACACACCCCAACCCAATGGTTAGGCCTGCCGTTCATTTAAAAACCACGATACAAGCAAATGTGTCAGTACAGTTCTTCTCCATTCCCTCCATCCTCATCCTCCTTAAGGATTCGGAGCTGCAAGCTTGTTCAAATATGAAGAACTTCCAAATTTAATTTTCCGTCTACTTCAGGGTCTTACCACCTTTCAGTGTTTACAGGACTTTTGGAAGCCTAATCCCTTCAATTATAATTACTCTTTTTACAATTTAAATGGATATTAATTTACAGGCTGTATGGTCCGGCATTCAAACCCCGGCAGACACAAGAAACATATCCCTTCTCCATAACGTCCAGACAGCCTTTCAGTTCCACCCTGCGTCCAATTAAATGGGTTCCGGCTATCTTTTCCCAGGATCAAGTGGCCGGGGCGTGAGGATTATCACTCACATTCCTCTATTGCTGAGGTTAAGAATGAGTTCACGTATAGCTCTACTCGCCTCTACGCCATCATGGCGTTTATATGGACAATTTTGTCGTTTCCACTTTAAATAGAATTTCTGTGTTTCTTATACGAACACCTCTGCTTCCTATCACGTACTTTTATATTTCTTACAGTTTCGCTCCTGGCAATGACCTAAAAAATTTCGTGCAAGCAGCTTCTATTGTGCTGTTCATCATGTCATTCCCCCTCCATCATTCTCTTACTTCATATTTCTTGGGCAAATTATTTCTTCAGAATTGTGTTCGCAAATAATTTCCACCCAAACTATTCCCAGAATATGAAGATCAAGTCCCCTTCTTTTCAATACTTCAAATAGAAACATTGTAAACTTTAGCGTTAAGTGCTTTCATGGGTGGAAAAATGTAAGGAGACCTGACACCCGTAAATATTGGGCATGATCCCACATTTCTGTACAGCAGTAGCGACAGCACGAAACAGAGGGTGCAAGGAGCCGCCACTTGGAGAACTCTGAATTTACAAAAATATTTGAGCCCCAGCAGAAGTGAGTGCAAAAGGCGTACAGATACGTAACTCTGGCAGAAGTTTGGGTCAGCAATCACTAGACAATCCCTCTGAATTACGAACACTGTTTAGATGTTAAAAAACTCTATCCAGTATTTCACTGACTGCTTCAAACTTGGAACTTCAAAACAATCGCATATAGTCTAAATATAATGCCATCATTAGTGACAAAATTACTTTTAATTCATGTTTTATAAGCTATATTCAAAATCCTTAACCCTTTAAAGACGAAGCGTATCTGTTTTATATAAGGAGTCAGTGCGTACCGCGCTGTAAACACTCTCCACTTCGGTTATAAAAACCAGTCTCTTAATGTTTTATAAGGCAAAAGTTTCTGTTTGTTCTGAGATCCGTACAAAACACATCAACGCAATGCGGGCACCACGTAGAATTTTTTAATGTTAAACCTGGCGGTACGTAAAGTTACCGCTAGGCCTTAAAAGGTTAAACTAATGGCGCTAGCAATGGCTCTGACCTTGCAATGCAGAATCATACGATGATTACTGATCATGATTTGGAGTGTATGTGGGAGGAAGCGGTTGTGGCCTATTGTAAATAAATATCCTGACAGTTGATTGGAGTGTCTAATGACAACCATGAAACACATCAGTGATACAGTCATCTCCAAACAACATTTAAAATCCGGATATCCTAGATGTGAAGATTAGTGTGAAAAACTAGACACTGGATCTCAGAAGATACAGTCCGATTTTTCTTGCTGCAGCTCGCCTCTGGTGACGTAGTTAGTGACTTCGTACAAGGGACATTAAACACGGCCCTTTCCGGAATCACCGGTGCCATTTCCAGCGCCCAGTCACTGGGCTTATCAGTCTCCCAGCAAGTTCAAACAGCTTTCCTTGGTGCATCAGAGGCCATCACATCTCAGATCGCGGCTGCGCTGAACGCCACCCAACAGTACGCTGCTTCCCTAAACGATAGTTCTCAGGCAGTTCAAGCTTGCTTGAAGAACCAGACGCAGCAAGTCGCAGAAGCTGGCAACAGCTCATGTAAGTAAATAGCAGATATATTTATGTATGCGGATTAACCGGAAAGTGGATTAGCTCATGAAGTTCACGTGACACAGCAGGCCACGTAAGGATGAGGTCTTACATCTGGATATTTGCGCAGACCCTACACACGCACACGCGTAAACACATCGTGATTTGTATGGTAGGCCGTTTGAGGCCGTCGTGCTTCACTTATTATTATTATTATTATTATTATTATTATTATTATTATGCAGTTTGTGGCCAAAAACTCCTTTTTGGACGAATTCACCTGACTTGGCTCCAAATTACTTTTGGCTTACTACACTGTAAGTCGTTACCAACGCCTTTTTTTAAGTTCCGTAACACCTGTATCATTTTAATGTACGATGTTCTTTCATTTGCGTGCCCGTTTGTCTGTAAGTCCGTCCTCATCTTTCAGCTGCTGCTTCCGTCCTTCACGCTGAAGCACAAAATTATGTACAGAGCTACATGATAGCTAATGAAACGCTGGAGACTGAAAAACTAATATGTGTTATTATAAACAGCATTCCTGCAAGTTACATGTCAGTCACTTTTTGTGTCGAAAACTGAAGATATTAAAGGAAATAAACTCAGCGGGATCATGGAAATTTGTCACAGATATTGTAAGAAGGAGATGGGAGGCATGTAGCACGTATGGGACAGAGGAGAGGTGCATGCAGGATTTTGGTGGGGAGACCTGAGGGAAGGAGATCACTTGCAAGACCCAGGCGTAGATGGGAGGATAATATTAAAATGCGTCTTCAAGAAGTAGGATAGAGGGCATGGACTGGATTGATCTGGCTCCGGATAGGGACAGGTGGCGGGCTCTTGTGAATGCAGTAATGAACATTCGAGTTCCGTAAAATGCTAGGAATTTCTCTGCTAGCTGAGGACTTGTTAGCTTGTCAGGCAAGCCTCTGCTCCGTGGAGTTACTTAGTTACTTAGTTTAGTTAGTTAGGCACAGATACTGAACACCTCGTTTTATAATTATCAATTTATAAGAAAAAGGCTTTTGAGGGAAATTATGCTTCACAATTTACTCAAGATCTGGTAACACGTGTCGCGACTTCGCGCTTTAAACACGTGGGCTAACTGTTCTCCACCTGTTTGTTCGCAGCTGCGGAGTTGCAGTCACAATTTTCCAGTATAAACGCATCAATCCAGAGCGGCTTGCAGAATATCAGCAGTGCTGCAGCTAGTGTCCAGAGCGTCATCAATAAGACAGTTTCAGATTTTCGAGCATGCATAAAACCGTACAGCAACATTTTTTTCATCGGAAATGCAATAGGAGCTACGCTTTGCGGACCCCAACTGGCTGCGGCTGCACTTACAGCTCTTCCATCCTCAGTGGCTGCCGGAATTCAAGCAGCGACGCAGAGTTTCTCCCAAGTACTTGGTAGTGCCACAAGCATTGGAACTCAAGCAATTCAGTCGTTCCAAAAAACAGTTCAGGCAACTGCATCCCAGATCGCCAACAACACTCAGCACACGCTGGCGTGCATAACGCAGGCAGCGAATTCCACACAGTAAGTTTCTAGCGGCACGACAGCTGCAACTGCTTAAATCCATAGCTGCAACTGACATTTAAGGGAGGCCTACAGCATTCTGACCGACTCGTCCTCAAGTGCCCACATGCACAGGCACACACACACACACAGATGCATAGATAACAAAGTTAATATTACGGTATTACAGGGCAGAGGAAGAAAATCAATTTTCAGCGATGGAAATAGACACGTCAGCAGTCACACGCACTTTGTAACCACTCTGTACTGTCTACCATACATTATATTTTGATTACTTCAGAAGGAATAAAAACCATAAGCATTATTTGGTGTTTCTCATTTCCCATGCCACTGTGAGTTGCTTCCCATAACATGGAATATGTATGAGCCGTACTGTGGATACCCGACAACTTAGTCGCTGGTTCTTAATACACGAATTAGAACACTGCAGTTAATATGAAGGAATAGTCCTAAAATTCTTCTTCAGAGTTGTTCTAGTAATTGAGTATTTCCCCTGGAGAGGCTAGCAACTTGTCGCAGGGGTTAAGTTCAATGGTAGTGTTACTACCGTATGGCGCTGGAACTAGCGTTGTTGAGATAGCATTGCCTTATTCCTAATGTTGTGTTTTCTTTCTATCTGCCTCCTTCTTCAGAGGCAGAAGATGTTAGCTTCCGAAACGTAGTGGTTTTTTTAATATTTTGACAATGGAAAAACTCCTTGTGAATGTTGTTAATATTGCTCATGCAAAACCACTGTCAAAAATGTATATGCTACAAGAAATACAGTGTTCCGTGATCATCTGAGAATGGTTCGCTCAAGCCGAAACATGTAGTTTATAGGGTATCAGTCACTATATTCAGTCTGATATAGTCGAGTCAACAAAATGTGAAAGCTGTGCTGAAAAAGAATTTTTATTTTGATCATTACTAGCAACACTTAACCTTTCAAAGCCTAGCGGTAACTTTACATACGACCAGGTTTAACATGAAAAAATTCTACGTGGTGCCCACATGGCGTTTATGTGTTTTGTACGGATCTCAGAACAAACAGAAACTTTTGCCTTATAAAATATTAAGAGATCGGTTTTTATAACCGAAGTGGAGAGTGTTTACAGCGCGGTACGCACTGAGTCCTTATATAAAACAGATACGCTTCGTCTTTAAAGGGTTAATTATGGTCTCTGTTTTCAATTAAAAGTGTCCCAGAACTCAGATCAGCACAAATTCCCCTATCAGATCCCTATCAGAGTTCACTAAATTAGGCGCCTCACAAAAATTAAATTAGTGAAAGATCAATAAAAGAATTTGTTGCAAGCGGTGATGGTGTTACGATTTTACCGCATTTTTACTTACAGGCAGGTAAAGACAATGACTAGAATTAAAACGTACAGAAATTTGCTAAGAACAGTTCTCATGCGAAACGAACGCCGCGGCTGAAAATATTAAAATTACGTCAAATAAGTCGGAGAGGAAACTTTGGTGTCTTTCATGGGCCAGTGTCTCAGGAGGGCATTTGTAAAATAAAATTGACAAAGATCTGTGCAAATTGTAAAGAACCCCTGATAGAACAACTGGATATGAAGGGCGAAAGCTTAGAGGTTAAACTGGCTGGGGCACATGGTTATAGTAAACCGTACACGGCTGGTTGACGAGCGGCCAGCCAAACGTAGATGTGAGACACATGTGACTCCCAGTAGGTATGCTGCATATCAGGCAACAACCCAAGTCTTACATCAGCAGTTAAACTCGACACTTGTAAGACCGCCCCAGTAGTTTAATAGCTGCAAACTATTCTGCTAACCAGGAGAAGGTACGTACAGTATCCTTCACTTCTACATTTGCATGCTGGGAGTAACTTTACTACAAGCCTTGTGAACAGCTCTCAGCACAAAGGAACCGTGTAATATGTACGTACCAAGATAGAGTACAACATATGACAACTCACGGGTCCCCCCCCCACGGATCGGGCAGTAATGGATGTTTGGAAGGAAGAAGGCCTAGAAGTAAGTGGGAGGATGGTGCATGGAGGGATGCTGCAGATTTGCTCCTGATAACAGAACTGGAAGGCGGCAGCAAGAGACAGGGCATGTTGCAGGAAGAAGGTTGGGGAGGTCATGGCCAGGAACCGGGCCGAAGGGCCACAGAAGAAGCGGTACAGCCTGTGGTCAAAGTTTCAGTGCATTTAGAGCTATACGACTCAGTACTGGTGTTGCAGGTGGACACACACTATAGCGGTTAATGAAACAAGACGTTATCTTTAAGTACATCGCAGTGGAGGTCTGTGCTGCACAGAAGTTCACGAATTCATTGCACCCAGGTCAGCTGCTGAAGAAGGTGAGGCTACACAGTGCCTACGTACGTGCCGGAGTACTGTCATTATTTTGTTACTAGAATTTATAGTTCTTTAAGTTTGTGAGTTTCTATGAGAGTAGTGCAACATGTAACCTGAAGACGGAAGAAAAATCATTGCCCGAAACGTTTTATATTCGGCACGCCTCAAAAGTGCAGTGTTCAAGAAAATAATGGGACACAAGTTGTATATTTCAATGAGCTGTCGATACACTGTTAGCTATAAATTTCTGTTATGCTGAGAAAGTTTTGAGGCTATCCATAGATTTCAGTTTCGTATTAATTTTAAGGTCCGCATAACCACAGCCATGAAGAACAGCGCATCTTGTGAAGTTAATATGAATAACCCAGTCAAGAAACTTACCTGCCCTTAAAGGTCCTAAAACCTCATTATTGCCTTCACAAGGGCCCGCCAATTGTCCTAGTCGATATTGTGGGCATTTGTTTGAGAAATACTAAAGTAATTTGCTTTATTTGGGCCAACTCGTACTTAGTGTATGGGTTGGCCCAAATAATAAAAATCAAATTCATACGTACACGGTATGGACAATTTCAAAAATACTAAACTGTTTTAATTCCTAAAGTAACTCGCAATATTTGCTTGAATTCAAGTAAATTGGAAGCTTAAAAATCAGTTTACAACATTCGCTTACATTCAAGCAAATTTACAAGTTTAAAAATCAGTTTACTTCAGCTTCGTATTCATGTAAGTCATACCTGAAAACTGAACAGTATCAGCTACAAGATGAACTCCACCTTACAGCAGTGATGCGATAATTACGACGAAGTACCTGCAATGAATTACACTCCTGAGAGAGTCGCGAACATTTTAAATAAACATTTCTGAAGCTTAGACGTACAGCTGTTCTGGATCTGACTTCAGTGCCTGTCTACTGGCTGTAAAAGCGTGCAGGCCTCCTTACAGCACATAGACAGTCCAACATGAATACAGAGATAATCATGGCAGCTCTTCTGCCTCTTATATCCACTACTCAGATCACAGTTATCTGCAAGATACAACAAATATTTGCTTCTAGCGACACAACATACCGCCCTTACAGACACTGCAAAAGATAAATCTGTCCCTGCGTAGCGCCAAGGCATGCACAGGGACAAGGATATGTATATACCTCCACTTAATGTGACACATATTCCGTGTAGTCGCCTTACACATAGAAGTTTTATTTCCAACCACTGCACAAAGCAATTTTCACCCTCCTACATGTTTCGGCTACGTATTGTAGCCCTCATCAGGCAGTCAATATTACAAAGACATAAGCAGCGTACTGCGCGTCTGTAGATGGCAATACACGCATATTAGCTTTATTATACACAACAGTTAGTCGCTATCGCTATAGTAAATCTGTAATAAATTTGAATAACGCTTCCTTTGTCTTGCTTGGGAGTTCCATGGATCGCCACAAGATGGCAGGAGACAGAACTATGAGAACGGAGTTCCATAGATGCCCACTAGATGTCAGGAGACGCAAATACACAGACCTATGAAAACGCTTTCGTGTTTAACCTTTTAAAACCTAGTGGTAACTTTACGTACCACCAGGTTTAACATTAAAAAATTCTACGTGGTGCCCACATTGCGTTTATGTGTTTTGTACGGATCTCAGAACAAACAACAACTTTTGTCTTATAAAACATTAAGAGACTGGTTTTTATAACCGACGTGGAGAGCGTTTACAGCGCGGTAAGCACTGAGTCCTTATCTAAAACAGATAAGTTTCGTCTTTAAAGGGTTAATCACAAACTTTGAACGTGGTAACAGTGGACATTTATGCTCTTACGATATTTACGCTGTTACGGTAAATTATATGTATATTGCATCAAGCGTGATTGAAGGTAATACAACACCACCACGAAATTCCCGTGTTCTAAATGTGGTTATATTGGACTACAACAGCAGTTATATGCTGTGATTCATATACAGCTGCACATAACATAACACTATAACATTTCAGTGTCATAATACTGCAGCGTTTGATGCACTCATTCTATTATAACATGTCTAATGCTCTCATGCTATATAAGTACACATACTATAGCATTTCAGTGTCCAAATACTGCAGCAATTGATGCACTCATTCTAATATAACATGCCTAATGCTTTCATGCTATCTGCATAAAAATTCAGTAATGCAAAGGTATGTAACGCTTGGAGCTCCATGGGCCGCTGCCAGGTGGCAGGACAACTATGAGAATGTTCGAGTTTCACAGACCGCCACTAGGTGTCAGGAGACGTAAATACAGAGAATTGTGTTTTCTGCGCAGTACAGTCTGAGCCTGTAATATGATTCAGCTTTATTTACGAGTTTTGTATATATCTCGGAATAAACCGCGATCCTTTCCCCATACAGAATTAAAAGACTGGATTTAAAACCCTCTCGGGGTGTGTTTACTGCGCGGTACGAACTGAGCCTGTAATATAATTCAGCTTTATTTACGTGTTCTGTATGGATCTCGGAACAAAAAACAAATACTTTCCTATGCAGCGTTAACTGATCGATTTTTAAAACCAAGACGGAGAGTATTTACTGCGCGGTACGACCTTAGCCTGTAATATATAATTCAGCGTAATCTCAGTCTTTAAATGGTTAATAACAAACAAAAAACAGCAAAGAAATATTCGTAAACAATGTTCTCTTTGGTGTAGCTTATGATTTAAGGTCGTGCCACTGTTCGGGCAGTTAGTCGCCCGCCTCCTAAGGCGGAGGCCCGTGTTCGATCCCGGGTCAGTCCACGTGGGATTTGTGGTGGACGAAGTGGCACTGAGACAGGGTTTCACCGAGTATTTCGGTCTTCCGCAGTCAATTTCATTCCATCGGTGCTCAATTACCAGGAAAATTACAATAATAATAATAATAATAAGCTTCTTCAGGCGGCTGCACAAGAAGCCTTAAGGTTGCGTGCGTCCGTAGCCTCTGCTGCGGGGTTCTTCTCCACAAGAAACTTAAATCATGGTATGGGGTTCTATGTTGTGACTTTTCCTCCAAATGCTTCAACGTTTTGCCCTCAGCAAGCAGTAAGCCCATTTTATACACTGTAACACTGTCAGTCTCTGTCACACTCCCACATCGAAGTTTCATGGGCCACCACCAAATGGCAGGAAAAGACAAGACATAGAATTTAGTTTGACGGATGCGCGGATGGTATGTAACAGACACGACTAATTGGGGTTGCCACTTTAACTACGTAAAGGTTCGCCGGGCACTAATACGACAGTATAATAAACATACGTACAGATTATTCGGGTTTTCACCGTAACTGCGGGCACAACTACGAAATTATAACACAGAGCCATATACATTCTTCAGGTTTCCACGGTAACTACTTAAATGTGCGTGCCTTGCCTGCCCGGATCGCGGGGTTTCCACAGTAACTGCATATATGAAGTGTTCCTTGCCCCCACGAGTCGCGAGTTTCAAATGTAACTAAGTAAATGGGCGCGTCTTCCCCGCACGGGCCGTGGGGTTTCCACAGTAACTGCGTACATGAAGTGTGTCTTGCCCCCACGGGTTCCTGGGATTCCACGGTAAATACGTAAATATGTGTTCCTAGCCTGCCCGGGTCGCCGGAATCCAGCATACTAGTAATATCACTAAAACTGAGCAAACTAAAATACATGTATGTTATTACAACATAACCTGTTAAAATGTAAAAGGCTGTCTCCAGTGCAGAAGGATCATCATAGGGTGAACATCGTTTATCAAAGTCTTGGGTCTCCACTCCATCAAAAACAGGAGATGTTTAATACTGGAAGTTGTTTGGAGACAGTTTCTTTTCACGTTTTAGAATTTTATGTTTTAATACCGTACTAACTAACTAATTGACGAACTGACTGACTAACTAACTAACTAATTAACTAACTCCATGGAGCAGAGGCCTTCTTGAGAAGCTGACAGGTCCTCAGCTAGTCAAGAAATTCCCCGCATTTTATGGAACCCGAAGGTTCATTACTGCATTCACAACAGCCCGCCACCTGTCCCTATCTTTCGGCAGCTCAATCCAGTCCATGTCCCCATCCCACATCTTGAAGAGCCATTTTAATATTATCCTCCCATCTACGCCTCGGTCTCCCAAGTGATCGCCTTCCCTCAGGTCTCCCCACCAAAATCATGTATGCACCTCTCTTTTGCCCTGTAAGTGCTACATGCCCCGCTCATCTCATTCTTCACGTATTTTAATCTGAATAATACTAGTGTTACTGTATAGCGACTAACTGCTGTGTAAAAAGCTAATGACTCTGTATATTACCATTTGCCGACGTACAATACGCTGCTTATGCCTTTGTACTACTGGATACGTGATGATGGCTACAGTACGTAGCCGAAACATGTAGGAGAGTAAAAATTACTTTGTGCAGTGGTTGGAACTAAAACTTGTATACTTCCATTCTCCCACATGACAGACAAGAAATAAAGCTCCACTCATTTTTAGCCTCTGCACTATATGCACGTGACAAACATCAGGCCTCTTTCGCTTCACCCCGAGAAAATAGTCCCAGCACCCACTGAATAGGGAACCGTGTGGTTCCTAGAATGAGTCTCGACGTTTGGGATAAAAGAAAGATTTCTTTCCTTTGCTCCATGTCGAAGACCAAGCACTACCTTATCCGATTTGTGCCCTGATCACTACACTCACACCGGCAATAGTAGCTTGTGTGTTTACAAACATATCTTACAAAATATATTATCTACATACACAAATGAGGATGCTGTTTCTTTTCTGTGCTGCTTCGGCCTGTATTTGGGTCAGGGCCTACTCACTGTCGAGGCTTCGCGATCACACTCAGACACATCACACTCGGCAGGACTCCTCTGGACGGGTGATCAGCCCGACGCAGAGTCTTATATTAGACAACACAAAACATTCATGACAGACAACCATGCCCCCCGTGGAATTCGAACCCGCAATCCCATCAAGTCAACTGTCGCAGACCCACGCCTTAGACGATGCGGACACTGGGATACGCTGAAAGGGAGGATACGGAAGCAAATAAGACAGACGGTCCACAGTATAATCACAAACCTACGAACAGCACCAACCGCCCTCGCGATGCGCATAAAAAAACCAGTACTTATTGGATACGACGGGCGGAGCAGCACGTTGTAAGAGGACGGTATATATGGCTACTCCGACAGTACGGCGGAAAGAAAGACACAGAACCACTTAAACGACAGTACATGTATTTGCCTGCGTCACACGAAAATATATCGGCCCATTTTCCTATAATGATCTCACTGGTTACACGAACCACGTGGACGATGATGATATCATCTAATGACTACGCCATATGTGTATGTGTATAAACCGAATGTGAGTTTGTCGTATTCGTGTCGCCGAATGTATTCTGGAATTGCTGTCGTCTTAAAACTTTCACTGGGCATTATACTATTCAATTTACACAGTACACACTTGCATTGAGCCATCCCGTTGTGTCAATTTACAAATTAAAACACATAAATTAAATACTGTCAGACACAACACAATCATATATTGCGTATTAGAACATTACATGTACGACATGTTTCTGTTCATAACTGAACCATTATCAGCTAAAATGTACATAACAATAAAGCACAGTTCCCTCATGTATATTATATACAAGTTTAGTGAAATCTCACTATTTTCCTTATATAAGGTAAAGGTAAAGCTATCCCATTACAGGCCTGGACAGGCCCTGAGGGTTCCAGGAGGTTGAGGCTCCCAGAGTTCCAGACAATCGGCACATGAAGGAGGTAAGGTTGTCAGTCCTACGCACCGGCCGCCGGCTGAGTCGACCCCAGGGCCATAGCGCGACCGGAAGGATTATGCCAATGAAAAATTCCAATGACAGCATCGGGAATCGAACCCATGACCTTACGATTTGTAGCGCAGTGTCTCAACCAACTGCGCCACAGCGTGCCCCATTTTCTTTATATATAAAAATTATAAAGACTTCACAACTGGTGATATGTGTTTAGATTATCACCTTCTCTTGTTGCTTCCCAAGGTATATTGTTGAAATTTACAACTTCTAAGGGCAACAACTTGAATTTTCTGAGTGACTCAGTCCTAGTTTTCATGTGAGTTTTAAGCTTATTAGACGATATGGCTGGAAAGTTCCGTTACATTAGGCGACTCCATATGAACGACGCAGACAATCCGAATTCATTTCTTACTGAAATACATTAAGTATTCAAATATGCTGCAGGAATGTCATATAACTATTCTTATATCCAATATCACTGTCTTGCAGTCGCGTGCTATTTAGCTCGGCAGGTAACTGAGTATTCAGTGCACTGGTGTTGGTGTCACATCACAATTAAACCGGAGTACATCCAGCAGCTGAGAAAAAAGGGGGTTTCACCTGTTCAAAATTCAAAGTCCTTGTTACAATTTAGCAAGTTTCTTTTATCTCGGTAATTTCCATTGTCGTGTACCATGTTACTTCGAAGTTGGTAACTGTCCTGTCATTATCATTTACCAAGTTACTTATATGTTGATTTCTGTCCTTATGTTTCACCAAGTTACTTCTAGGTTGCTTACTGTCGTTATCATTTACCAAGTAACTTCTATGTTGATTGTTGTCCTTATGATTCACCCAGTTACTTCTAGGTTGGTTACTGTCCTTATCACTTACCAAGTTATTTCTACGTTGATTGATGTCCTTATGATTCACTAAGTTACTTCTGGGTTGTTAATGTTATTATCACTTACCAAGTTACTTCTAGGTTGGTTACCGTTATTATTTATCAAGTTACTTCTATGTTGAGATCTGCACTCTTCTTAGGTATAACGCAGCGTCGAGTGATAATCCTTTACCGACGCTTCGGAACAACGTATCGGTCCCATCTTCAAGGGTCAAGAAGTCCGGACTTACCAATCGACGCTGCGTTATAACCCAGAAGGGCGCAGATCTCATCAGCATAGTAGCGGAAGCCTGAAATCATGGTTACTTCTAGGTTGGTTACTATCCTTATTTACCAACGTACTTCTAGTGTTTCCTGGTTTCTGTGTTTTTACACTACGTGCGAAGCGAGTTTACAAACGACGTTTCGGAACTCCCTGTGGGTTCCATCTTCACTGGTAAAATAATTGTTTATTTGACCAGTGAGGATGGGACCCACAGGGAATTCCGAAACGTCGTCCGTAAACTCGCTTCGCACATAGTGTAAGAACCCAGAAACCAGGAACCAGTATTTATTTCACGGTGAAAGCTTGAAATCGAGAAGTTGCTTCTAGGTTGGTACTTGTCCTGATCATTTACCAAGTTACTTCTAGGTTGGTAACTGTCCTTCTGATCATTTACTAAGTGACTTTTAGGTTGGTAACTGTCCTCAAATTTATTTATGGAAATGGACTATCTGAAGACATAAGGCGCAACTGGAGAGGGTTGTTACAAAATATTTGACTACCTGAAGAACTATTCAATCTCCTAAAGTTTCTCGGTCCCATGTACTTGGTTATTTCAGTGAACACATTTCGAAAATAGGCCTAATTAATAGCCAATTACAGGAGCATCTCCTCGATACCTCAACAATCGGCCCAGATGATCAAGCAATTCCCTACCATTTATCGAACCTGAATTTTCATTACCATATTAAACACAGCCCGCCACTAGCCTGTACTCTGAACCAAAACAACCCGGTCCAGATTCCCCCACGCTATTGCTGTCGGGTACATTTTAATATTACACTACCATCTACGCCTAAGTCCACCAAACTTTGTCTTTTCCCTACATATTTCCTGCCAAGAACTTTGAAACTCGTACATCCATCTCATGACCCTTCATTAAATCACCGTAACAATATCCAATGCTCAGCCCACGTTATAAAGTTCCTCACCATCGCGGTCTGTTGCGATTATTTACCAAACTACACGGCGTCACACCTACACTACATTACATTCCTAACCACCGTCGTGAGACATTGATATCCCGAATGTGTTTCTTTATTTGCAAAACAATTATCAGTTCACCAAACAATTGACTTCACCACACACATAATTAACCACTGATGTGAGTCGCTCATTAAGGTGTTAATTGCAGACGAATGGAGAAAGGCGTAAAAGGAGACAATGCACATAAGTCTTAATTGTTCCACGTGGAACATAACTGAAGCTTGTGCTAAAACACACGTTCCCGCAGCGCGAAATTCCTTGTCAATAAATATGTCCTAGCAATGTAAGTAAATGCACTGCTTCTTGCCTACGGTTTTTAGTCAGGAAATAAAAAAGACAGTATACTGTAAATCCTTTAAAACAAAATGCTATTTAAACTACTTACTTTAAAATTAACACATTCTGAATTTGGCACGGAGTGTATTTATTGATATTGTGCCAATCTCAAAACAAATAACGATTGTTTCCCTCAATACTAACAATCATTTAATACATGAATTGGAAGCACAGTTTGTCTTCTCTGAGGTACGAATTAGGAATTTAGTATTATTTAGCTAAAACTAAGACAAGAAAGGGTAAAAACAGTGTGAGTATGGATATTGTTCAAGTGACAGCACTGTACTTTTTACGCAGCTGTGTCGTGTCACTAGCAAGATACAAACATTTGCATTAAAATTTACTGAACTGTTACATGATAACAACAAGTTGCCATAATTGATGTGAAACACGCTTAAATAAAGGAACCATTCACATCTTTTACAATCCATTTGTCAGGAAAGCAATTATGGCTGTATTTATTCAGATGCCGCGAGTAACAAAACTTGCGCAGTTCACCCGCCTTATTTTCGTATAAAAAAGCGTCCGATTCCGTTAACAGGCACAGTGGGAATCTCCTCCACCATGAACGTGAAGATCATCATTGTAGCGCTTTGCGCCTTTCAGGTAAGACAAAACACTGCTTCTAACATCTTACCAACTAGCACTACTTTTCTGCTCCCTCACCCCCCCCCCCCATGGTGGAACAGCCATCATTGCAACAGGGCTCCTCATTATCGAGGATTCACGATCACACTCAGACACACCAAACTCGGTAGGACTCCTCTGGACAGGTTATCAGCCCGACGCAGAGACCTCTACCTGACAACACACAACACTCACAAGAGACAGACGTACATCCCCCCGGCCGGATTTGAAACCACAGTCCCAGCAAGTGAGCGGCCACAGACCTACGCCTTAGACAGCACGGCTACTGGGATCGGTGATTTTCAGCTGAGTCTAAAATTTGTGACCACAGGCACTGAAATTTTTTTCGCACAAAAAATGTGCAGCACGTAACATCCGTGTCTCAAAAGTTCGCAATTCTAAGATATGACCCCGTATACTTTGGTAGGTGGAAAGTGCTTCTTCCGTCTCGTACCGAGTGTATACAAGAAGCAGCAGCACATTTTACTGTACTGTTGGTACCCATATACACAATGTGTAGGCCGGGGTAGCGCAGTCGGTATAGCGACTCGCTATGGGCTGGCCGGTCAGGGGATCGAATGCCGGTGGAGGCGAGATATTCCGCACCTTTCTAGACCGGCCCTGGGGCCCATGCAGCTTCCTAGACAATGGGTAATGGGTCTCTTTCGCGGGAGTAAATCGGCCGGGACGTGGCAATGACCACCCACCCACACCTAGTGCCGAAGTTAAAGAAAAGGTACAGCTGTACGTCTACCGGGCCGCCCCCCCCCCCCCGCCCGGGGGCAGGATGAAAGGTTATAGGGTGAAATTTACATGTATCACGTACAATAACCTACACAGTACTTCATTAGGCCACGATCGCATCTCACCAAACTTTCATGTCGTTATTCCCCAATTATGCTGCACGAGCCGGGATAGCTCAGTCAGAATAGCGACTCGGATACGGGCTGGACGGTCCGAGGCTTGAATCTCGGCAAGGGCCAAATCGTCCATCCCGGCCCTGTGGCCCACCCTTCCTAGAATTCCATGGGTGCCGGGGTCTTTCTTGTAGATAAGAGCGGCCATGACGTGACTTTGACCACTCAGCGCCACCTAGAGCCGAAACTAAGAATGACTGCAGCCATACCTGTACGGTCACATGCCTTCCTAGCGTGGAGATGGACAGTTATACCTTTACCTTTACCTAATTATCCTAACATTCGACGTGATACACTAGTCGATTCTGAGCAAGAAATGTCATTCCCAATTACGAAAATTTTAAAATCTCCCTCTTCCTACACATCAACAACATAGGTGACGCCAGGAATTAAACCACGTGCTCTTTGTTTCAGCTCGCTAGGGCTTCTCTCATCGATGACGTTCTAGGACAGATTGAACATTTGGTGAACCAAGGCAGAAGACTGATAGAATCTGCCCAAGAGCGGCGCGATGCCATAGTCAGTCAACTATTGGACAGTGCCAAGTCTAGAATCGACCAAGAACTGAAAGACCTTAACTCACGTATCGCAGACAGGGTCTCTGATGTAGCCGACGCTGCCGCCAGACTTCCAGATTGCTTGGAGGCACAGAGGCAGAATTTGACTGATGTTCGTGACGAAGCAAGTAAGTAAAGGTAAAGGTCATCCCTTGACAAGCCTATGCAGGCACAGACGGGAGGTACAGATTTATATCCTACCCACTTGCACCCTCGGCGCTTGGAGGTGGTGGGTGGTCAGCACCCCGCCTCTGCACGTTTACACCTAGGAGTGACGCCGTATCCACTGTACAGTAGGACGAGTGAGCCTCGGAGCCGGTCTCGAGAAAAGGAAAAATCTCGCCCTCACCGGAATCCGATCCCCGGACTCTCTAGCCCATAGCAAGTCGCTATACCGAGTAAGCTCTCCCGACTGCTGCAATTAAACCTATGCAAATGTTATTTATTAGACAGGCTTATTTAAGAAATAATGTAGTATGCCACTTAGATACTCCGAAATCTGCACGCCCTTATTGACGGATCATAGCCTTTCAAAAGGTGTCCAAATTGACTGTATTAAAAATAGGTCACAATATTTAGGCGCTTTCGCAAAATTGCGAAAAATGGCTATTAACTTCTTCATGTCTGTCCGTATGGAACAACTCTGCTCCCACTGGATAGATTCTCATGAAATTTAATAGTTGAGAATTTTTCGCAAATCTGTCCGGAAAAAAGCGTGCGATAGGACCGAATCCCTTGGTACTGCGGGCAGTAGCCTTTCCCCCGTGACACATGACTATGAAGAAGCATTGGTGGAACCACAATTGGCTTTGAAAACATACTGTATTCAGAAACAAATATGTACCGGCGTAACTTTAGCCACCACGTCGTCCTTAAAAGGTGAAATACGCTGCACGTGATCCTTCGTTGGTCCATGTCACACCCGCATTATATCCTGGCACAACATATCATCCCGGTTAAGAATGCAAAGAGCGGTGTCTCCATTTGTAATACAATCTTTCGTCTTTTATCTCTCCCCTCTAAGTGCTTTCCAGTTACTTCCATTTGTTCATCTTATCGTCATTTCTATCCCTTTTCGTTTCTTCTCGTCCTTCACGTGAGAACGCTTTGAGTACAATAAATACCGCCCGAAACACGCCAAGATCATAAACACAATTCGGCTTATCATGCTGCTTCTTGTAAGCCAAAATACTGTCAAACAACTCTGTTACAGAAATGGCGATGTATTTTTGTCTACCAGAACTTCGTTAAAGGAAACAAGTCGACTCTCCGACAAGCACTTTGCTGCTTGAATTACGAAACAACTGTTTCTGCACTCGCTTAAAATTCAATATAATAATTTCAGCTGCCTTCTCCAGCTACAGGCACGACAGGCAAATCCTACATTTATTTACTGGTAACTGAAGTCTCTCACACACACTCCTATATCACATTGTACTTAACACTGTGTGTACACTGTGCACCTCTTTCAACAAAATTCAACACTGCAGTACAAACCCAGGTATAGGTCTCTCCTTCTGAACGTAACTACCAAATATTCTGACCGATATACAGCAGAACAGAAAAGTCCTTTGTTATGCTAAGATTTTTTTCCACTTCTTTTCTCACAGTCCGTCGGATAGAAGCGGTTATTGTAAACGAGGCTTCTGTATTACTACCTCTAATCGGCAAGGTGAACGACACAGTTAACGAGGGAAGGGAACTCCTGAGGGACACCATTTCGAAGCTGAAGGCTGCCGAGGGTGATTGGAGAGCAATTGCACGCATCTTAGAATCCGCGGCAAGGAATGCCACGAGACTTGGGTTAGAACTGCGGCGCGAAGCCCGAGAAATTCGAACAGCCGTCGACAATATTCCAACGAATGTAAGTGCTGCTGTCGAGAAACACATTGACGAGGCTAGAAACAGGCTCGAGGACATCGCCAAAGAAGTGGAGGAATGCGTCAGAAATCCTTCCTCGCCTTAAGGATTTGGTGCTGTACAAAGCAGCCGAAGGAAAGCAGTTGGTCCTTAGATATGCTCGAATTCTCTTCCAATTTAATGTAGAGCTACATACAACAAAATGAATATTTTGGTAAAACAGAAAAAAGGATTCAACTGTTTTCCTTAACATATACGACAACCTGCAATACGTATCTTTTAAATGCCTGTACGATGTACATTATATTCTGCTCGCTGCAGCAGAAATAAATCATTGCATGACTATGCACTACCGCGTGCTTTTGTCAATAAGCAATAAACCAAATACTAATTTACAAACGTATTTCCTCATAGACACTGCACTAATGGATCGAAATTTCATTATCGAAATAAAACAACGGAGAAAATTCCACAACGAAAACCATTACAATCCGTAATTTTCGAATATTATGGTTAAAGCGCGTAAATCAAAGAAGATACAATGGCGTGAATAACTCCATTCAGCAGTTGTCTGTGAGAAGCTAACAGTCGCTTATACTGTCAAAAAATTCCAAGCATTCTACCAACCACCCAACCAAATAAACAGCTAACTGCGGGCGGAGAATTGCGCGAAGCGCAAGTCGACGGCCCTTGGCCTTATTAGCCATTCACCCCAAGGGCATCGTCATGTCCACACAAGCCGGCAATTGCTCCCTGTCCACAGTTAAATCAATGCAGACCACATCAAGTTCCTTCCAGATCCATTCAACAGTCCTCCTACTTAGATCGAGGTTTTTGAAGATAGGTTTATCCACTTTTCCGAACACGCATGCTACGTGTCCAACCCACAAAATACCCCTTCATTAAAACACCCTAATATATCTGTATCATACTATAAATTATGAAGCTCCTACTGTGTAATTTTCTCCAGTATAACACACTCTTCAGCACCCTGCGCCCACACACCCTCAAAATACGTTCTCATAACGTGAGGAATCAGGTGGCACCACCACATAAGATAGAACAAATATTGTTTTTGTATATTCCACTATTTACGTACGTACACATTCCGTAACAGCCCGGCAAGACAAGATGAACAAGAAGATTAGCTGTCTTTCCCGAAATGCAATATGCCTTTATATTCTGCTTTATTAACAAATAACACGGGGACTGTATGTTATTCATACCGTGTGTCTTCTTACAGTCATAACGTTAACCAACTCGTGCACTGAATAAAATACATGCGTCAGCTATTATAAAAACACCCTACAGTATACCTCACCACTAAACAAGACATACATTAGACGCTCCACCATCATGAGATCTCTACATACGATCGGCATGGATGTTGGAACGCAAGATCCACACAGTTGTAAACAGCTGCAACACCGTGAACGGCTTATTTCTAATATATTTTCAATTCCATTAATATTACAACATCGTAAGTTTATGGTTATTAATTTTATATATCTGAAAATTTTAATATTTAATATTTTAACCTCTTCTGTAAAGGAGATACAGTAACTAACTGGTGTGTTGGGTCTACATTCCTTTGTACTGAACGGCCCCCTGATGATGGCACCTCGATGGTGAAACATGCACGGGGGTTTGTGTAATAGCTCATGAGTGCATTTTATTCAGTGCATGAGTTGCTTGATGTAATAATTTTAACATGTGGGTTATTAAAAAAAATAAACATGGTAAGGCATATTATTCATCTGTTTGTTTATTTATTTCTTCAGCCATACTAACACATAATTACATTCGGTACCTTACGTTCCAAAATTTCATTCATCTATTGCAATGCTGTATCAAAGAATCCCACACCTAACAACCGTATTATTGCTTGCAGAATTCTGACGGCGGTTCAGACAGTGCGCTTTCGTGGTATGCCACAGAGTGAGTGTCTCCATTTACTGTAAAAATCTGTAGATTCATCTGTGCAAATCAAACTGCAAGGGGGACAAGAAGGTAAAACGCTTATCGTCCTGTGCCATGCTTATCTTGTTTAGGATAGGAGAACATTTGCCGATCTCTAAAATGTACTGGTGGATGGCCGAATGTGGGTCTGCGTGTGTTTACTTGGTAGCAATTTAAACGTCCATCCTAAGCCAGAAAAACTCAGGCCCTCAAGAGATACGATTGGAAATTAATTCCTTTCCTACCGGTTAAAATGATACAATCACATAAGGTACGGGAGCAGCACGCGGAACAAATAACATGCATCAGAAATGCAAACTAAATATTGACTGGGAGAAGCCATCGGGAGAGATAATTTGAGAAACACCGCCGTGGATAATTAGTAATAATAATAATAATAATAATAATAATAATAATAATAATAATATTATTATTCAACTAAATGGGTATTTATTAACGTGCACGCCTAACAGCAAAAGTGCCAAAAATAAAGCCAGCAAAATGACACAAATAAAACAAAATGATACATATACGCAAAAACAAAACACTAAACCGACAAAGTAATAATAATAATAATAATAATAATAATAATAATAACAGTTACGCAAACAAACGAGTGACAAATTTGTACTGTAATAACAGCCATACAATCACATTACTGCCAAACGTTGGATTAAAACGGCTTAGGATAGGAAGGTTAGACTGCTGCATTTTTTTCGATAACGGTATTGACCCCCCAAGTTATTCAAATATGAACAATTGCTTGAACAATATTCTTCCTGTCAAGCTTTCGAGAAAGTCCCATGGAACACCTAACTAATCATTATTCCATTCTCCTGTTCAGTCTGTGATGTTCCTCACGATTTCTGCAAACCGTTCCTGCACCGTCTGCAGTTCGGTACTTGCGCACAGGTACGGGTTAGGTACTGCGTGTCATACAAAGGCTATGACATCTCTCATCTTATTCCTGATGGAATTTCAGATGAATTGGCCCCTTTTGTGACGTACAACACAGCTCAACACACCCAAGGCCAGTTACTTCATAAGGTATCTTTATACTGCTGGGTCTCCGTCATGTAACACAGAGTCAAAGTATCTCCCGTCCTGTGACGCAGGCCATGGTAGGTGTGTGATGGCGTCAAGCAAACGTGACAAGGTCAGAGGGACAGAGGTTGAAGCATTGACCATACTCCATTTGACGGCGCCGGTGAGGGCGCGGGGCCCTTAACGCACATTCCTCACTTTGGAGTAATTAGTCTGATATTTACACACCTTTAAAGAAACTAATTGTTTCGTAGTCTTTACCTCTTCTTCCTACTCACAGTAGGTCTAGAGGTTGTTTATTTTCACTTCATCACACTCAGACACACTTCTCAGTCGGTGGGATTCCTCTGGAAGAGAGATCGGCGTGTCGCAGAACCCTCTAACTCACAACACAAACACTGTACAAGAGACAAACTTCCATGGCTCCGTTGGGGCTCGAACTCACGATCCCAGGAAGCGCTTGGCCGTAGAACTACGCCTTAGACAGCGCTGCCGCTGGGATCGGCCAAACAAATTGAAAGAATTAAATTTAGAGGTTGCAAACTAAATAAACGCATTAATTCATTCGTTACAGTGCAGCACCCCGCCACTGCTCCCGTAATGTTAACGTAATAACTCAATTCGTAATCCATTACTGGTATGGCACACCGCCTAAATTTTATAGCAGGAAAGTACAAACTGAACTTAACACACATCAAAACATAATCAGTGGCAGTGTGTGGGAACCACATACAGACAGTAAAAATTGTCATAAACAATAATGCTATTGAACAGGTATCAGAGTGTAAATACCTAGGATACCTTATATCGGACTGCACAAATGATTTAGAAGATAGGATAGAAACATATAACAAAATAAATGGCGTAATAAGAAGACATTTTGGGAAACAAATGACTAAAGAAACGAAAATAAGAATCCATAACATCACAGCTAAAGCAGCCTTGAAGTTCGGTAGTGAAGCCTGGGTGCTGAAGAAACGAAATAAACAAAGACCTGAAGCAGCACAAATGAAATTTTTAACACATTTGCTAGGAATTACTAACTTAGATACGGAGAGAAATCAATCCGTGAGGGAGAAATTTGGAGTGCAGAATACTCTTCTGGATATAAAACAGAACCATCGAAAGTGGCTACAACACGTGGAGAGAATGGGCACAGACAGTGTATACAAACAGGCACGGAGATATAGGCCAAAAGGGAAGAGAAGCATAGGACGCCCCAGAAGAGGAAGGAAAGACCAGCTTCATCTCGGGGGATAAAGAACAGGCAGTACGCCCAATAATTCACAGCTCGTGGTGATTACGATAATGAGCTCCCCTCGTTTCGAAGCTTCTACAGCCAGACAAAGAATACGACAGCAAACATAGACCTGTGTCTCAGTAAGCACCACCGTATGAAAATGTATGGGGAATGGAGGTATAGCTCCTATTATTACTACCCCTGGCCCTACATAGAAGTAAGCTTCAAGCCCCCTGTCGCTTTATTCCCAAGGGAACACACAAACGCATAAAGAGAGATGGATTTTCGAGCCCATCTGGACGCATTTTTCTCACCAGAACTCGAAGCCAAAACACCAAACACTCATACAGGCCTACCGTTACACTAAACACAGACAGGCCTACCGTTACACTAAACACATACAGGCCTACATTTACACTAAACAGACAGGCCTACCATTACACTAAACACAGACAGGCCTAGAGTTACACTAAAAAAGACAGGTCTACATTTACACTAAACACAGACAGGCCTACCGTTACACTAAACACAGACAGGCCTACCGTTACACTAAATACAGACCGGCCTACCGCTACACTAAACACAGATCCTCCTACCGTTACACTAAACACAGACAGGCCTACAATTACACTACACACAGACAGACCTACAATTACACTAAACACAGACAGGCCTACCATTACAATAGACACAGACATGCCCACCGTTACACTAAACACAGACAGGCCTACCGTTACACTAAACACACACAGGCCTACCATTACACTAAACACAGACAGGCCTAAAGAGAGTACAAGCTGTGACAATATTGGACCAAGACATAAGCAAGCAGCCTGCTCATTCTGCATCCAGTAATTTCAACAGGATATTCGACGGAAACTTGTTCATGACAACTCGGATTAACAAATGGGAATCCTACTAACAATATTACAATCTTCTGGAACGTGACACCATGAGGTTTGGTGGATAGGAAGCAAGGTTTCGGACGAGGCCACGATCCACTTCTTCCTGATTGACGCTGGATGCAGTATACTGAAGGAGTAAGATTATCACCTTCCGGAATGATGGTCGTCTACCAAACTGCACGGTGTCATAAGACAGAGGACATTTAACCTTCACACTCACGTTCGACACAACCTCATGTCTCACATACACGACAGAAGAGTAGACATGTTTCTTTAGGACTATATTTTACGGCGCAACAGTCCCCAGTGGGCCATGCCTCCTCATTACTAAGGCTTCACAATCATACTCAGACACACCACAATCGGTAGGACTCCTCTGGACGAGTTATCAGCCCCACGCCGAGACTTGTATTTGACAACACAAAACACTCACAACAGACAGTCAACCATGTCCCCGGTGGAATTCGAACCCGCAATCCCATCAAGCCATCTGTCGCAGACCCATGCCTTAGATCGCGAGGCCACTGGGATACGCTGAAAGGGAGGATACGGAAGCAAATAAGACAGACGGTCCACAGTATAACCACAAACAGCACCAACCGCCCTCGAGATACGCAAAAACAAACCAGTACTTAGCGGATACGACGGATGGAGCAGCACGTTGTAATAGGACGGTATATATGGGTACTCCAACTGTTCGGCGGAAAGAAAAACACAGAACAACTTAAACGACAGTACATTTATTTAACTACGTCACACGAAAATATATCGGTCCATTTTCCTATAATGATATCACGGCTTACGCGAACCACGTGGACGATGATGATATCATCTAATGACTACGCCATATGTGTATGTATATATACCGAATGTGAGTTTGTCGTTTTCGTGTCTCCGAATGTATTCTGGAATTGCTGTCGTCTTAAAACTTTCACTTGGCATTATATTATTCAATTTACACAGTGCACACTTGCATTGAGCCATCCCGTTGTGTGAACTTACAAATTAAAACACATAAATTAAATACTGTCAGACACAACACGATCATATATTGAGTATTAGTACATTATATGTACGACAGGTTGCGGTTTATAACTGAACCATTATCAGGTAAAATGTACATAACAATAAAGCACAATTCCCTCATGTATATTATATAAAAGTTTAGCGAAATCTCACTATTTTCCTTATATAAGGTAAATGTAAAGTTATCCCATTACAGGCCTGGACAGGCCCTTAGGGTTCCAGGAGTTTGAGGTTCCCAGATTTCCAGACAAACGGCACATGAAGGTGGTAAGGTTGTCAGCCCTAAGCACCGGCCGCCATTACCCCCCAGTAAATATTCCTGTTAGAGGCTCAGTCGACCCCAGGGCCATAGTGCGACCGGAAGTATTATGTCAATGAAAAATTCCAATGACTACATCGGGAATCAAACCCATTACCTTCCGATTTGTAGCGCAGTGTCTCAACCAACTGCCCCATTTTCTTTATATATAAAATTATAAACACTTCACAACTGGTGATATGTGTTTAGATTATCACCTTCTCTTGTTGCTTCCCAAGGTATATTGTTGAAATTTACAACTTCTAAGGGCAACAACTAGAATTTTCTGAGTGACTCAGTCCTAGTTTTCATGTGAGTTTTAAGCTTATTAGACGATATGGCTGGAAAATTCCGTTATATTACGCGACTCCATATGAACTACGCAGACAATCCGAATTTATTTCTTACCGAAATATATTAAGTATTCAAATATGCTGCAGGAATGTCATATAACTATTCTTATATCCAATACCACTGTCTTGCAGTCGCGTGCTATTTAGCTCGGCAGGTAACTGAGTATTCAGTGCACTGGTGTTGGTGTCACATCACAATTAAACCGGAGTACATCCAGCAGCTGAGAAAAAAGGGGGTTTCAGCTGTTCAAAATTCATAGTCCTTGCTACAATTTAGCAAGTTACTTCTAGCTTGGTAATTTTCTTTGTCGTGTACCATGTTACTTCTACGTTGGTAACTGTCCTTATCATTTACCAAGTTACTTCTACGTTGATTGCTGTCCTTACGTTTCACAAAATTACTTATCGGTTCTTAATGTTATTATCATTTACCAAGTTACTTTCAGGTTGGTTACCGTCCTTATTATTTATCAAGTTACTTCTATGTTGAGGTCTGCACTCTTCTGGGGTATAAAGCAGTGTCGAGTGATAATCCTTTACCGACGTTTCGGAACAACGTATCGGTCCCATCTTCAATGGTCAAGAAGTCCGAACTTAACACTCGACGCTGCGTTATACACCACAAGTGCGCAGATCTCATCACCATCGCGGCGGAAGCCTGACATCATGGTTACTTCTAGGTTGGTTACTATCCTTATTTACCAACTTACTTCTACTTTTCTCTGGTTTCTGTGTTTTTACACTACGTGCGAAGCAAGTTTATAAACGACGTTTCGGAACTCCCTGTGGGTTCCATCTTCACTGGTAAAATACTTTTTCATTTGACCAGTTAAGACGGGACCAACAAGGAATCCCGAAACGTCTTCCGTAAACTCGCTTCGCACATAGTGTAAGAACCCAGAAACCAGGAAACAGTATTTTTTTCACGGTGAAAGCTTGAAATCAAGAAGTGGCTTCTAGGTTGGTAACTGTCCTTCTGATCATTTACCAAGTTACTTCTAGGTTGGTAACAGCCCTGATCATTTATGAAGTTACTTCTAGGTTGGTAACTGTCCTGATCATTTACCAAGTTACTCCTAGGCTGGTAACCGTCCTATAAATTTACCAAGTTATTTCTAGGCTGGTAAAGGTCCTGATCATTTACCAAGTTACTTCTAGGTTGGTAACTGTCCTTGTGATCATTTACAAGTTACTTCTAGGTTGGTAAGTGCCCTTGTGATCATTTACTAAGTTACTTTTAGGTTGGTAACTGTCCTCAAATTTATTTATGGAAATGGACTATAAGAGATACGGCGCAACTGGAGAGGGCTGTTACAAAATATTTGATTACCTGAAGAACTATTCATTCCCATAAAATTTCTCAGTCCTATGTACTTTATTATTCCAGTGAATACATTTCGAAAATAGGCCTAATTAATTGCCAATTACAGCAGAATCTCCTCGATAACTTAACAATTGGTCCAGCTGGTCAAGCAATTCCGCACCATTTATCGAACCAGAATTTTCATCACCGTATTAAACACAGCCGGCCACTAGCCTGTACTCTGAACCAAAATAACCCAGTCCAGCTTCCCCCACGCTATTGCTGTCGGGTACATTTTAATATTACACTCCCATCTACGCCTAAGTCCACCAAACTTTGTCGTTTCCCGTACATATTTTCTGCCAAGAACTTCGAAAGTCGTAAATCCATCTCATGACCCTTCATTAAACCAACGTAAAAATATCCGATGGTCAGCCCACATTATAAAGTTCCTCACCATCGCGGTCTATTGCGATTATCTACCAAACTACACGGCGTCACACCTACACTACATTACATTCCTAACCACCGTCGTGAGACATTGATATCCCGAATGTGTTTCTTTATATGCAAAACAATTATCAGTTCACCAAACAATTGACTTCACCACGCAGATAATTAACCACTGGTATGAGTCCCTCATTAAGGTGTTAATTGCAGACGAATGGGGAAAGGCGTAAAGGGAGACAATGCACATAAGTCTTAATTGTTCCACGTGGAACATAACTGAAGCTTGTGCTAAAACATACGTTCCCGCAGCGCGAAATTCCTTGTCAATAAAAATGTCCTAGCAATGTAGGTAAATGCACTGCTTCTTGCCTACGGTTTATAGTCAGGAACTAAAAGAAGACAGTATACTGTAAATCCTTTAAAACAAAATGCTATTTAAACCTCTTACTTTAAAATTAACACATTCCGAATTTTGAACGGAGTGTATTTATTGATTTAATGTGTTCCATGTCCGTGCACTATATTATACAAAAAACTTTAAACACCAACAAATGCATAAACAGTTTATTCTCGTCAATTATAACACACTCCTACATGTTTCGACCCTGCTGGGTCATCTTCAGGGAAAAACCTTCCGTTGTCGTTACACTATGTTGCACTATACAGTTTAGCGAGAATGTGCTGTTGACTGTGCACTGCACCGTTTATGGAGGCGTGAACTCTTTTGTAGGGACGAATCAGTTTCTTGGACTTATGGATAATGCGCAACAACTTTCCCTGGAAATCAACATCTACCGAAAACCAACCACCACAAACACAACTAATGGCGGCATACCAGTTCCTCAAACGCCGGATGAACTCACTCCCACTCAAAGACTCCCGCAAGCAAAAAGAATGGAAAACAATCAAGCACATCGCAGCGGCAAACGGATTCCCACTGCAAATAATCAGCTCAGTGAAAACACGACTGGAGAAACAGGAAGAAACTCCTAGACAACCCACAGACCCCCACAGAAAACGGATCACACTGACATACTTTGGGCCGTACATCCGATCCATCAGCAACCTATTCAAGCAGGCAAATTTACAAGTGACCTACCAATCCACCAAAAGGATCGCTAAATTACTCCGAACACAACCCAGACATAACAAAAACGACTACGAGAACAGCGGCATCTACAGCCTCAGATGCGCCACCTGCCACCTAACGTATGTTGGCCAAACCGGCCGACCCTAAAAACACGCTACTCCGAACACTCTAGATACATCCGCCCGCAGTCAGCATACGCACAACAATACTACAACAGCGACATGAATACGGACCCATGCAGGACACCATGACTCTAATCCACCGAACAAACAAAGGAAGACGCATGGATACAATGGAACAACTACAGATCCAGAAACACCACCAGGAACACCGGCTCATACCAGAACAAAAACCGCATGAATACAACCCCCTATTTCAACTGCTGTACGACACCCGGGCGCAAATTGGCAACACAGGAAGATCCCCCCGCCTAACGGCTCCCTGACCAACACACATTCCAAGCATACCCCACTAATGTGCGATACAAGCCGAGACTACAAAAGAGTTCACGCCTCCATAAACGGTGCAGTGCACAGTCAACAGCACATTCTCGCTAAACTGTATAGTGCAACATAGTGTAACGACAACGGAAGGTTTTTCCCTGAAGATGACCCAGCAGGGTCGAAACATGTAGGAGTGTGTTATAATTGACGAGAATAAACTCTTTGTGCATTTGTTGGTGTTTAAAGCTTTTTGTGTATTTATTGATATTGGCCAATCTCACAATAAATAACGATTGTTTCCCTCAATACTAACAATCATTTATTACTTGAATTGGAAGCAAACTTTGTTTTCTGTGAGGTACGAATTGGCAATTTAGTATTATTTAGCTAAAACTAAAACAAGAAAGGGTTAAAAGAGTGTGAGTATGGATATTGTTCAAGTGACAGAACTGTACTTTTCACGCAGCTGTATCGAGTCACAAGATACAAATATTTGCATTAAAATTTACTGAACTGTTAAATGGTAACAACACGATGCCAAAATTGATGTGAAACACGCTTAAATAAAGGAACCATTCACATCTTTTACAATCCATTTGTCAGGAAAGCAATTATGGCTTTATTTATCCAGATGCCGCGTGTAACAAAACTTGCGCAGTTCACCCGCCTTATTTTCGTATAA
>BLKM01011693.1:2256352-2349505 GCA_013340265.1 Coptotermes formosanus | reverse complement strand
CAACACTGTGTACGGAGCATTCGAACAAACAGGCGCCTTGCGATACACTAAGCCAGCAAACAGCAACGCTTGTAAAGTCCGACAGGGTACATTTATATTTGGATAAGTAAAACGGTCGATCCTAGCAGCCGCGCGGTTTAAGGGGTAGGTCTGCGGCCGAGCTCTTGCTGGGATCGTGGGTTCGAATCCCACTGGGGACATGGATGTTTGTCTATTGTACAGTGTTTGTGTTGTCAGGTAGAGGTCTCTGCGACGGGCCCATCCCTCTTCCAGAGGAGTCCTACCGACAGTGGTGTGCAAGTGTAAGTGAAAATAAACAACCTCGACACTTGTGAGTAGGTAGAAGAGGGAATGACTACGAAACGAATAAGTAAGACGACCCTTACATGATAGCTCGGTCAATATAGTGGCTAGGCTACGGACTGGACGGTCCGGGGTTCTAATCCCGGCAGGAATAAAAGATGTTTCCTTCTCCAAAGCATCCATACTGGTCTAAGATCCACACAGCCTCCTATTAAATAGGTATCAGGGACTCACTACCTAGGGGTAAAGCTGTACGGGGCGTGAGCCTGACCACTAACCTCTATTTTCTACCGATATTAACCCTTTAAAGACGAAGCGTATCTGTTTTATATAAGGACTCAGTGCGTACCGCGCTGTAAACACTCTCCACTTCGGTTATAACAAACCAGTATCTTAATGTTTTATAAGGCAAAAGTTGCTGTTTGTTCTGAGACACGTACAGAACACATAAACGCAATGTGGGCACCATGCAGAATTTTTTATTTTTAAACCTTGTCCTACATAAAGTTACCGCTAGGCTTTAAGAGGCTAAAAATTAAAATCACGACTTTTCGGAAGCTGGCTCTGCTTCCGTCCTCAGGTGAAGGGAGGGGGAGAAGAGGAGAACACCTACTCAGTTGGGCCCCTTAGACAGAGCTAGCCTCCATCACTGGACCTGAGGATGGAAGCAGAGCCAGCTTACGAAACGTCGTGATTTTAATTTTTAATATTTTACTATTCGGACGATGGATAAAGCCCATAAAACCATCACTACACAATATTATACATCACCGCCAAAACATTTTAGAATTTAACATAAATGCTCTTCGTTAGAAGAAGCAAAACTGGAACAATTGTTACGTTTTCTTAACGTGCATGCATTAAAATCCACACCATTTTCCTTGGTAAGCATCTTATGCCGTCTCTGTCGCCTTGGAGGAAAACCCACCACTCGGGGATAACCATAGGCCACTCAATCACGCTGGGTGAAAACTTAGTGTACAGTTGTTGACAGGGTACGGGGTGAAAAAACCCTTATCGCACGTGGGGAAAACCAAACATTCCATTAAAAGACCGTTGCTAGGGTACGAGGAAGCACGAAGTATTCAGTGTCGGCTTTCCTGTACTGGTTCTCTAGTGGTCGTACGAACATAACGGCACGAAATTTCTAACCAACCGAGTAACTACACAATTTCTTTCAAGGAATACTGTGGTATCGAGATGGCATGTTATTTATTTATCAGGCCGTCACGAAACGTCAAGATGCTGTAGAAAAGGGGCTTCCGAACTTTTCTTGCAAAACGTGCCAACCGTTATTGTCAGCTGGTTCGCGGACCACAAATGTAAAAATCACAATAACTGGTATACCCAAACGCCCTAGAAAAGAAACAGTGGTTGGAATACAAAGTCAACACCATTTACTTTAAAGAATTCAATAATAACGAAGAATCTTATGGTGGATCATTGAACTGAAGAACAGGTCAATATTTTCAGCGTTTAGCTATAAACGTCTAGTGTTTTTAGCCGAAACCGTTTCACTGACATTTAAATCTCTTCCCCATACCAGTTTTTTCCATTCAGAAATGTATTGATTGTGCGTCGCTCTGAATTTGGTGGGACGGTCTGCATGTAATGCGAGTACCAACCCGGTGGTTATCATCCTCGGTTTACAATAATTACCCTTGAGGCAGTGTTATTTATATGCTGATTTGCTCGACCACCGTGTCACTTTCACAACCATGCCTACGCACGCGTGTACGCACATACACACGTCAGCACGCACGCACGCACTTGCACACAGTGGTCATTTCTGGAAACGAGGTATATCATGTAGCAAGTTGCGTAACCGCACTGGCACAGCATATGAATTACCATTACTCCGTACTGACTTCCACATTGAAGTGCCTGAATTTAGAATCCTCTTAAATTATTGCGACTTCCATATTGAAGTGCCTGAATTTAGAATCCTCTTAAATTATTGCGACTTCTATATTGAAGTGCCTGAATTTAGAATCCTCTTAAATTATTGCGACTTCCATATTGAAGTGCCTATTGTCAGAATGGTGCCCACCACAATGGCCGCGCGGTCTAAGGCGTGGGTTTGCGGCTGTTCGCTTGCTGGGATTGCGGGTTCGAATCCCACCGGGGGCATAGATGCCTCTTGTGAGTGTTGTGTGTTATCAGGTAGAGGCCTCTGCGTCGGACTGATGACTCAACCAGAGGAGTCCTACGGATTGTGGTATGTATAACTGAGTGTTATCGTGACGCATCGGGGCACACTAGGGGCTGTTGCGTCATGGGGGAAAAAATGATCAGAGTCATATGAGAGATAATAGCGACTTCTACACCGAAGTGCCTATAATTAGAACCCTATGAACTTTCCGTGACTTCCCTACGTACGTGCCTATTATCAAAATGCCACGAAATTTTCGTGACTTCCATATTTGAAGCGGTTATTACCTGAATCCTATGAAATTATTGTGACGTCCACACTCCAGTGTCTACTATCACAATTCTGTAAATTCATCGTGAATTCCATACTGAAGCACCCACAGAACCAAGATCATTCTTCTCTTTTCATCTTGTAATAAAATACTGAAGATTAAATTATGTTAAACTGTAAATCAAGATGTTGCTTCGTGCGGGTGTGGAACTTGGCCACTGACAGTTGAAAGGCGGGTGTGGGGGGAGCATCTGAGAGCAAAATACTGAAAGGAATATTTAGACTCATAACAGAAGAAGTAGGCTAGAAGCATCACGGATAAAACTAATTAACCCTTTAAAGACGAAGCATATCTGTTTTATATATGAGGAGCTGGTTCGTACCGCGCAGTAAACACACTCCGTCTCGGTTATAAAAACCAGTCAGTTAATGCTGTATAGGGAAATAATCGCTGTTTGTTCTGAGATCCATATAAAACCCATAAATTCACTGTGTGGGCAGAAGGCAGAGTTGTTGAATGTTAAACCTGGTCGTATGTAAAGTTACCGCTAGGCTTTAAAAGGTTAATGAGAAGCTTGATGCTTTGAATTCTTTTCTTAACTACGGTGTTAAAATCACGAACTGCACGTAACGCATGCGCACAACGTGAGAAACACAGAAACAAATTTTAATCTCAGTGCCTAAAAGTAACAGACCACTTTGGGCAAGAAGATGTTGAAGAGAGCATAATATTAAAATGCATCACTGCGAAATAGTGAATGATGCTCTGAACTGGACGCCAGTTATTCGGAACAGGCTTGAATAGTCAGCTGTTTTGAGGGGTGCTAACAAATCTTACCATTTTATAATAGCAATGCAGTTCTTGACCTGATGAAAAACTGGACCTATAAATATTTCAGGAACGTTTTTCGCCCTGATTTGAATTGTTTGTTTTGTGAAGCACCAGCAGTTAAAGATTGAACTAAATGTCAGTTTACTGTACATAATTATTTAATTAAATTTAAGCCACTCTCCCTGTCAAATGACGCAATTAGGCGAAAACGAGATGAAGGTTTTCAAGTTATTGTTTCAACGTGCAGCTCCACCATACAACCGATTTTGCAAATCTAATTTAGTCTGCGAAGTGTGTTTCTCACAGCAGCGGTACTGAAGATTCGAATCCTCTGAAATGTTACGACATGTCGACTGGTAATTATACCTACCGAGTTTCTGAAGCCTCGTAGTACCTGCATCTTCAGGGTTGGGCCGTCTAGTTACTCTACTTACACTGCTTAACCCCGAAGACGAGACAACAACGACCTTTCAAGAAGTCGGAAAGTACGGTTAACACTCGACACGACTAACATCGCAGAGGACTTAAATCTTCTAACAAAGCGTCCTGTTTACATTAAGTACGTTAATAATAAAGTACAAATTGAGTTATCCTTTTCTTTGCTAAGTTTTGGAAAATAAAATGGCTGCAAGAATTTTTTTTTAAAAAGATGGCATATTTGTTTAGACCAATTTGGCATTTAGTGTGCTCATCTGGAATTCAAGTTCTGATTAAAAGACTGACACTGTGCCAGTGGCACGTATTTTTTAACCATCAGCTGGTGTTGGCTGTGAGAACCGTAGCGTCAGGTATGAAACGAATTGTAGCTGTCATCACTCAAGCTTTAAATAAAAGAATTCTAAACTCTGCTCCAAGACGAATGCTGCTTCCATAGAACTACCGTTTCATACGCAGGTCAGATGATAGTCCAAGTACATACAAAATTTTAGAATATATATAAGATATGTATGAAGAACAGAAACGATATTTAAATGAAAAATGAAATTTTAGGATTTGTTCAGCAACCAAAATAAGTTAAAAAAATCAAATCGAATACTTGGCGAATATGTTTCGAATGTTGAATAATTTGAACACTTCTCTACATGCTTTTAATTCACACAAATACATTTTTCAAGTGGAACTGAATCTATGTATGTTAAATGTAAAGAAGACATACAGGTTTCCAATTCTCTGTGCACCTTGAAGAGAATGAAACAGGTTCAAGTCTGAATAAATTCTTACTGTCAGAAACGAAAGTGCAATTGCTCAGTTTTTAAAGAGGAACTGTCTATATATTTGCCGCATATTCTAAACAGACAGATTACTTTGGTCAAATTACCTTTCACACTTCGTGTTGTTCCATGCCATAAATTCCTGAAGTGGAATTTATTCGAATGATAAATAGCACAGCCATTAGATGGAATTATCTTTTTTCTAAGAAACCCAGTTTTGAATTCTCAGACGAATAGTTTACCTAGCATATATAAATACTGTTTTGAGAAACTTCCGACCTTCCAAAAAACTTATAAATTTATATCAGGATTTACGAACGGCTTCAAATCAAAACTGCATACAGGAGTACACTCAATGTGGAAGACTACCTTCAATAGCACATTGCTTATAGTAGGCCCACTGCGAGGACCAAGAAATTGGCTGAGGCGAAACAAGCGTAACGTCTCAATCAACCGCGACCTCTCCGATGTTTTACATTTTATACGCTGTTGCACTTAAGAGCTATGAACAAGGAGAACGTGGCTATTATGTGTCTCAATAACACTGTTTTTGTAATATTTTGAAAAACATCTGCACATTCCCCCCACCCCCCCCCCCCCACCCCTCAACTTAACGTAATCTCAAAATCATGTTTGAAAAACTGTTGTTTTCTTAAAAATAGGGCCGGTGAACCAAGGAATTATAACAATTGGTTGGAGGTGAAGGAAGTTTAAGAACCACAGCATTAGAGGAAACTTTCCTTTTACTACACGAAATAAGGCATGGAAACGTGTAACTGAAAAACAGATAACAAACCGACCCCTACAAAAACCAGTTATAATTTCATCAGCTATGAAATACGATTAAACAACAGTAGAGTACTCAAGTGACGGTTCGCTGCCGAGAAAATAAAGATCAATTGTAAAAACGATTGACGTAAGTGACACAATCGTGACAGACTCACTGAAGTGTATAATAAATTCCGGCAATTCCTGTATTGGCAGTCTCCACTGCAAATATAAACAGCAGTTGAAAAACTTTCTTTTATAGTATAATGAAATATCAGAAACTGGCACAATGATGCAATATTAAACGACAATACACTGAAAATCCGAAGCCTTTTTGTGGTGAAGTTTGGTGCATAAACGTAATATTACACAGTTCTTATAATGATTTCGACATGATTTGTAAATACAAAAGTTCTGTGTTTAAGTCCAAAAAGTTAAATTTGTGAGCAGATACTGAACTCGATAAATGATCTGCTGTTCGTGTGAGATGAAGCAAACGGTTCTCGAAAACAACCAGGCAGATATTTAACTCCGTCCTGCCAGTGTCAATATTTGGACTTGTGCGAAATGTATTACCAACCAGTCGAGCATGACGCTAAATCAGACTTGCAGCTGAACAAACAGGTAAACATAACCGAATCGCAGACACACGTAGATCTAACAAAACATTACAGGCATCAAGTATAACACGAAAACGGGAAAATATATTGAATATGACTTCACACATGACATCGTGTAGTTTGATACTTGATTGATGACCCACCAATCATGATGTCACAACCCATAAGACCATAACCGAACAATAAATACCTGAGTAACATCAGCAAACACCCGTGTATCCATCCATTTATACATACATACATTCACGTACATATGCATATATACATACGTATACACATATATACACACATACACACGATCCTGTATTTACAACTGACAGAGCATCGATTCAATGGCCGTAAAAGCATGTCGTGTTTCCAACAAGTCTAGCAAGCAATATCGCATGCCAAGATCGTACCACTTCCTTCCGAATTCATCATTCACAGAAATTCTTCCACGCGTTGCGTAAGCATTGCAGTTCAAACACCGCTACTTAATAAACCAGAACTACTTACAGATAGAAAAAATATACAGCCTTCTATACATGCGTACGTAATTATGCACATATATGCGTACAGATACAAAAGCACACACGCCAACACATACGGACATAATTATGCAAGAATATAAAGTCATTCATGACAAACTTAAAATGAAAGAAAAGGAAGAGCTTGATGAAACAATACCTTTGTTTCGTAAGCAGATCTGTTGGTGCCCTGCTGTGAGCCTCTATAGGTCATCGTAAGATTCGAAAGACGGTTTCTTCACCATGGCTATTCACGTTCCAAAAAGGCGTCCTTAGCTTAATCCTCTTTTTCGGACCTCGTGTGCTGCGTGGAGCCTAAAGTAAAGGAGTAGTGACATTCCATTAATTAATTACTTTGTTAATTAATTGTACTTAGACTGAGTTCCTGGAACCACGGTACACAGCCCCAGGGAACTAAAATGGGAGAGTAAGAAATTGGCACCCCCCACTCCAAATGCGAGTGTTCGCAATTTCTCGACGGAGATTCAAAATAGAACAAAAGGTGCTGCCCTCTAATAACCACCATGAACAGCAGCAGAATACCTCTTCATGCAAACAAATGAGGGAAGAAGAAAATTAGGTTCTTGTTATGATCCTAGTTTTAATGTTATGCTGCAGAATCACCTCACAAAATTCTAGAGGCCGCAGTGCAGGATACATTATACATATCACATAAAGCCTCCGTGCTTGTGGGCAGCGCGTTATAACTTACGTTACGTTTCGAAAGTCCAGTTAAGAAGAGATTTTATAAATTTACACACTTCGACAATGTCCATTATGTAAAATATTCATAATAAACACGTAGTTCCATGCGCTGATAGGCTTCTTATCATTAAAATCAATAAGTACGATAGCGGTACAACATGGGAACTGAAGACAAATTTAGAATCATCTACCGAAACATTGTCTGCCGTAAGCGTACCTCAGAAAAACGGACACAGTCCCAGCAAATGTGCTCTTTGGAACGAACCATTGTCACAGACCTTTAAAGAAACACAAGAATATAAATGCCGATTGAACTGTTATTGGCTCGATCAATTATTTTAAGCGAATTATAAGGAAAACGTAAATGTTCTCCCTGTACACGTCATGCATGTAGAGGCAAAAGTTGCGGTATAGCTCCACTCGTTCCTAACCTCGAAAATGGACGGAAGTGAACGGTCATTTTCACAACATGTCCGCTCAACCTCGGAAAAAAAGATGCCGTTTCTTATTGAATGGGTTGCAGAGGCAGCCTGGAAAATGCCGGGAATCGAGCCACAGTCCCCAGGCTTCCAGCCTGCAGCCCAATCACTCTACCAACTGTCCTTAAGGGAGTTATACATAATTAACCCTTCAAAGACAAAGCGTATCTGTTTTATATACGGACTCAGTGCGTACCGCGCTGTAAACACTCTCCACTTCGGCTATAAAAAACAATCTCTTAATGTTTTATAAGGCAAAAGTTGCTGTTTGTTCTGAGATCCGTACAAAACACATAAACGCAATGTGGGCACCACGTAGAATTTTTTAATGTTAAACCTGGTGGTACGTAAATTTACCGCTAGGCTTTAAAAGGTTAAATAAATAATTTCTTTGGATAGCTTCGTCCTGGTGAAGCTGGCAGTCGTACACCACTTCAAGATGTTCACCGGTTTTGTGACACACAAAATTGAGTAAAAAGCTCCTAACAGTCCACCCCTGGACCCTATTCTGACGCAGTTCAACATGATCCAAAACAGCACAAACACTTCCGTATTTTACGTGTTTTAACCCTTTAAAGACGAAGCATATCTGTTTTACTACGTATATAAGGACTCAGTGCGTACCGCGCTGTAAACTCTCTCCACTTCGGTTATAAAAACCGGTCTCTTAATGTTTTATAAGGCAAAAGTTGCTGTTTGTTCTGAGATCCGTACAAAACACATAAACGCAATGTGGGCACGACGTAGAATTTTTTAATGTTAAACCTTGTCGTATGTAAACTTACCGCTAGGCTTTAAAAGGTTAAGAAATGCAGGTAGGAATAACAGCCCATAGTTAAATGACGATGGCTTGTAGTTTCACGTCATATAAACATAAGTATACATTAAATCGGCAAATCTTAAAAAGGAAATTCATCGGAAAGGTTCACTATATAAAACCAAACCAAAAGCCATTTAAATTCTTTGGTAATTTTTGAAACTAAACTTACAGATTATCAGGTTTCAGACAATAATTTGTCAACTATTATTCGTTTTATGCATTTCGCGCTGTGAATTCCTCAAAATTTAAGGCAGCTTTGGTATAGCCTAAGATCAGCTTTAAGTATAAAATGTGTGCGAGAACAAGCAGTAATTTTATTTTTGTTAATAAAAATATGTTCCAAATATCCTGAAGTCGTTCGTTCACATTTATAAAGCACTGTTCCTGAAATCCAAGTTTTACATCTGTGTACTGGTTACTGTGTCACTTTCAAGCAGAAGGGATATTATGCAAATGTATTTTACGTCCCGTATCCTGTAAAAACGTGGCAGCCAGTCTCTGCTCTTAGTGAAGTTCTCACATCCTCAAGCTAGTGTAGTAAAATGGAACTGGTTTGTGTAACAAGCTGAAAGGTCACGCTTTTATGTGAATCGTATCCCTGATGTTGGTACTTCCGCTGAATTTATTAAGCTTCAAAGAACCATCTGTCAGCCACTCTTATCCCTTACACTGATTTAACTATACCCACCAGCGGGTTGCACGATAAAACAACACGCGCTTGTGGATACTATGTATCCTGCTCTTGTTGTGTATACTCTGGGTGTTGAAATGTAAGGGACATCAGTGGATAGGCCTGAAGGCTGTTTTAAATCTACAGAATGTTTTATGTTGCTTCTTTTGGAAATATATTCATATTTCCAAATTTAATATGTTCCATGTCCGTGCACTATATTATACAAAAAACATTAAACACCAACAAATGCATAAAGGGTTTTTTCATCACTTGTAACACACTCCTACGTGTTTCGACCCTGCTGGGTCATCTTCAGGGAGAACTTTCTGCCGTGGTTACACTATGGTTGCACTTTACAGCTGAGCTGTTGATTGTGTACTGCGTGGCCTTTTGGAGGCGCGAACTCTCTGTGGTCTCGGCTTGCACTGAGTGCAACCATAGTGTAACCACGGCAGAAAGTTCTCCCTGAAGATGACCCAGCAGGGTCGAAATATGTAGGAGTGTGTTATAAGTGATGGAAAAAAACCCTTTGTGCATTTGTTGGTGTTTAATGCTTTTTGTATTCATATTTCCAGTAAGTCTCAGGTTTTCCTAATTCACAGGCAGGTACAAAACACTGGGGTTTCCAAGGGCAGGGACACTAAATTCATCTACTCACATTCTACAGCAGCCTAAAAATGAATCGCGGCTAAATAAGGTTACTTAACACAAGGAACTAATAAGATACACTATACGTGGTACACAGGGAGAATCCCTAATGGTCTGTATATACCACGAATTCCATCACGCTTCCTTCCTCAAAGAATCATGTTCAAGGAGTCACAAAACTATGGAGAAAGTGTACATAATGCATATACATACATACAGTCACACTGATAAAGTAGAAGATATACAGCAATAAAAATGCTAAGGTGTTACATATACAGCTAATGAGGCCCAGGTTCGACATTCGAAATTCATGTATAAACATATTTGAATAAAATTTTGCGCTTATTATTATTAGTATTATTATTATTATTATCATCATCATCATTATTATTACTCTTTTATAATTATTTTAAAGTTGTCCAATCCGTGCATTTTTTTTAGATCGGTGTATTCAATCTACTGTACCAAGTAAATTCGCATCATTAGTTACATATGAGTGTTAAAACACGTGGCTCCGACACATTTCGGCAGAAGCGCACCATCCTCAGGCAGCATAAAATGCCAGGTTTAAAATCAACTGCTAGTGACAAGCCACTATTTACATGCGTCCACAGTATATAGTAGTCTCCGTTGTTGATATCGTTTACGTATAAAAGGTACGACTTGTATTGTCATTGAAAACTTATGGTTACAATATGATTACAATATTTCTTATATAATAAATACGATTTATACAGATTTAAATTATTTTTGCAGCTGGTACTGGAAAATTCTAATTTGTGGCATTATATGTTCAGGCCTCTAGCGCGTATCTCAGTCCAAAGTGGACCGGGTCCCTGTGTTTATGCTGTGTCGTGTATCGGAGTCAGCAGCATAATCTATGCAGTACGCTGCTTGTGTTGATACTTGTACTGGCTCAACTGTCCTTATTTGTTACTTTATGATCGCAACGGGATGTCTTCCTAAAGTCAACATTAATCGGATTATTTAATACCTTTGCATTCGCACTGTTGTATATCTTATACCGTGTATATAACATGACTGTATTTATATGTATACCTTGTTGACATTCCTCTCCATGGCTCGTGACGTTTTGAAAACCATTCTTTGAGAACTGAAACATGTCGGAGTTTATGGCGTATGCAGATTATTATGTATGCTACCTGTATAGAGTATAGTGTATTTCTCGCTTGCTTTTTAAGAGCATATATTTGAACTAAAAATACACGGAGATATGGAACATCACAGGATTGTATTTGAGACTTTTATGTGATAAGAGGTTAAAATTGAAGAAACGTCATAATCATCTACAATTGACATTCGCCATTACAATATATGTAGAGGCCTATCAGGCAACAAAGCATTTATTATCAAAAGAATGTGACATGATACAGCTTTCCTCTTATTGAACGCATTGTTGTAACACGGTTATCAATCTTGTCACCAACAACGACGTATAAAATCACATAAGATTGCTGACCGACGAAATGGCTGTTGACATATTTGGCTTTATGTATTGTAATTTACGTCATTCCCTAGCAACTATTGGGCGTAAAAGAAAGAAAAAATAAAGAAAAATGAAAAAAATTTGTATTGTATTCATACCAGGTGTTATCCGTCAAAATGCCGGACTTGTAAATAAGAGGTAATAAAACACACTTCATTCGTAATAAAAAATATATTAACAACTGACAGAAAAAAATGCCCTCTGAATAGAATTTTACTTAATTAACAAATCCAACTGTACCAACAATACTGTTCCGAAATGTTATTTGGGAAACCTTCATTAACCCGAAACAGTCAAATTAAATTTAATTAATTTTGCAGTATATTCTTTACACCGTTCCACAATCGAAACGTACGTAAACCGCACAACAGCAGGAAATAAACCATAACTGTGAACGCTAAAGACGGCATTACAGAGGTACTATTGTGCACATGCGTAAGGCGGTCGACTTCCCTTTCACGTGGATTCAGGTCGTAGCTTCATTCACAAAGCAAGCACTTTGCATATTGGAATAATTACGTGTAATTTGCGCACCTGCATTAAGCCATGAAGAAAATCTGCTCTGGTGACTACAAAGAACACAAGAGGCGAATAATCGCCTGGTGGTGCATACATCGAGTAAACTACACTGACTTGGCGCATAATAATTAAAAATTAATGACAACCCTATTAGGAATAGCCTAGCTAGGTTTTTTCGGGCCCGGGGTGAATAACAACAATGGACGCCCTTAGCAGAAATCATAAATTAAAAAAATGCGATTTTTTTATCGAATTTCTTTAATTAGCTTGATTGTTTAAAACTTTAAGAGCTGAAAATCATTTTCCGTACTTAAAATATTCATTTTACCTCCCGCTTTGCCGCCTCTTGGACCCTGCTGCCCTAGCCGGCTGTACGACTCGCCCCACTCGCCAGGTACACTGCTGATTACAGAGCAAAAAAAAAAAGGCCTGCCCGTCATGCATTCACTTTTTGCACACATTCTTGCTTTTATTTAGCGACGGCTTCTAAACTCCACATCTTACCTATAACATTTTTAAAAAGGAATCTTGGGGAAGGAATACGGACGTAGCTTGATCATAACATCGTTGTTATACTACGCTAGAGGTAATGACAATTAATACATAGAAGTTCCGTGTGGATAAGCGGCCTCCAGTCAGTGTGTTGAATCCAGATATTCTCAGATAACGAAGCCGTTATTACTAATCACCAGATTTCAAAATTTATTCAAAGAAAGCTTTAAAAGAATGAAAACAGTCGGCAGAATTCATCCGTTGCCTGCATGTAATGCGCTGAGTAAATTAAAACCCCTTTGCTAAATATACTTCCACATCTGCAAATTTATTTCGGGTGAAATATAATCTATGAAAGGCAAATGCCACGTGAAACTGAAAGTTCAACGATACTTGATTGTTTTTCGTCTACTGATATGGTAATGAAATTACCACAACAGGCGTAACACATAGCACCAGCTCTTGAATGTCATCGCTACAGTGCAGTAGGGTGTGGTATGATTGGAATTCTCGTGGTAACGCCAGACTGTGGTGCCAAGCAAACATTCACCCCTCGCCCCTTCATCACCGTATCACGTATATAAAACTTAATCACATTTGCACAAAGAGATGGAGGCTCCATGGTTCGATCGATCGATGTTTGGACGGCGCTGCAATGCAATTTGCAAGCTTCTACCACATCTTTCCTCAATCACCAGACTCCATGGACCGACGCGGTGCCTTTCATTATATCTTGATTAACACCTCCGGCTTCAGAAAAGTCTGTCTCTTTCTACTAAATCACCTTAATTCCTCCTGCCATTCCATAATCTATATAGCTATCAAAAGAAAGGGTCGAAATTTTGTCGCTGTTCTGTTCTTTTCAGCAAGTAATACTTACAGTTAGGGACACAACATAATTGGCACTGACTGCCGCAAGGTGTCGTTATGAAGCAGGCAAAATATAAGATAGGCAACGTACGTATAACGTAATAATGAGGCGCGTTCGCGTAACCATTGTTGCCGTGGAAAAGCAAAAAGTATTACACATTCCAAGTGCGTGTTTGTAGCCTTTGCTACCTAGCATGCAATACGCATGCGCCATATTATATTGTCATCTTTGGCCTGTCCGGCTCTGCTGCATTTTTCCACATTATCTCATAAATGGCACAATTTTCGAAAAAAAAAAGTTACTGAACATAAAACCTGTGTTTTGATTTTCTCTAAAATGTTTGTCTGAAATATTTCTCATTCTAAGAAGACTTATTAGAGACATACTATCATAAATGTACATAGGTCTTCATACAAAGTGCCCATTCTTCTTGTCTTGTTTTAGTCAACAGATTTTCGAAAAATACTCAAATATCAATTCATGAAAATCCATTGGCAGTCAAGTCGCTCCACACGGATGGACAGACAGACACATAGACGGACGGATGGAGAGACAGACAGACAGACAGACAGACAGACATGACGGAACTAATTTTCTCTCTTCGCAAATTTGCGAACGCGCCTAAAAATGCTTCTGTTCTTATAATATACTCCGCCTGTACCAACAAACAGTATCTGTAGGCAACTACGCAACACATTCTACTACCCTGCCGTTCAAGAAACCTTATTCGGCGGTTCACGTTTTCAGTGAAACTCCGTTTCATAGTGTTCACTAAGGACTCTAATACATACCTGCACGAGTACGAATGGGTCAGTGACGTTATATATGGAAACCACATCCAGAGAAGTGAACTATCAAACACTTGCTATGAAATTTCGGCCGGATATAAACAACCCCGCTATAAGAGAAACAAGTTTATTTCACTTTTGCCTTGCAAATTCTTCAGTTTACTTTGAGCTTACCAGAAATCGCCGTTTACGAAAATTTGCACGTTTGTGGTTTCCGTTCTTACTTTATTTTGAAGGCGTGTATCTCTCGCATACTGAAGGCAGTATGAGGTACTGCATTAAAACAGGTTACGACAGGTCCCTTCCACATCCTTCGTATCTTTATTTTCAGTGCAGTGTCACAGTTCCACAGTAAATATACAAAAAACTGAGAAAACGACATTAAAATTATCTGAAAGGCTTGCCAGATTTTCAAATCTTTGAAGGCATGTTGTTAGAGAAAATGCTCAGCCATCTATGCAAGATAATATAAAAAGTTTACATGGAGGTAAAATGCAGACGGAAAAACGGCGACAAAAAAATACGTAAAGACGCTTTCTTGGGAAAATCTTGGAAAGCAGTTACTTGCAGACCTCGTAAGTACATATTCAGATGGCCTCCTCGTAACACCAGTGTCATGTTGCGTCATGAAACTTGTGCACAATCATTAGGCCATAAAGGCTTAGACGGATCTAGAAGTAAGGACCAACTTATTTTTAACTTCGGTAGGTCTACTAATTGCAGGTGCGTAGTCACCTCCAGAGTACAGCCACGTCTGTTTCGTCTCGGGGGAAATACCTCTCGGCTGTCATTTGGTGGGACATTGGGTGGGGTCCAAACCCAGTCGACGTGTGGCGAAAGCAAACTCCTGCCACTGCAGGATATTGTCACCTTCTTCTTCATTCTCTTACGCCTCTCTCGCGTCTTATTCTTTTCCTGTCTACGTCTTCTTCGTTTTCTTCCCCTCATCTTCTGTAACCTGCCCTACATCTTCACCTACACTTGTTACATTTTCTTCACTCGCTTTCTCTTCCTTCCTCCTTTCTTTTTATCTCATTTCTTCATTACTATTTTCCTACGTTTCTTCATATTTATCGTCTCATTTACCATTTCTCTTTTCCTTCGTATCCCTTTATAACGAGGAACTTAATGACCTGTACTCATCATCAAATATTATTCGGGTAATCAAATCGAGAAGAATGAGATGGGCGGGGCATGTAGCATGTATGGGGGAAAAGAGAGGTGCATACAGGATTTGGTGGGGAGACCTGAGGAAAGGCGACCACTTGGGAGACCCAGGCGTAGGTGGGAGGATAATATTAAAATGGATCTTCAAGACGTGGGATGGGGCACGGATTGGATTGAGCTGGCTCAGGATAGGGACAGGTGGCGGGCTCTTGTGAATGCGGTAATGAACCTCCGAGTTCCATAAAATGCGGGGAATTTCTTGACTAGCTGAGAAACTGTTAGCTTCTCAAAAAGGCCTCTGCTCCATGGAGTTAGTTAGTTAGTTAGTTAGTCAGTCAGCCAGTTAATTAGTCAGTCAGTCAGTCAGTCAGTTAGTTAGTCAGTTAGTTAGTTAGTTAGTTAGTTAGTCAGTCAGTCAGCCAGTTAATTAGTCAGTCGGTCAGTCAGTCAGTCAGTTAGTTAGTTAGTTAGTTAGTTAGTTAGTTACTTAGTTAGTTAGTATCCCTTTGGTTTCTTCTCCTCTTCTTTGCCTCCTCCATTATCTCTTTCACTTCATTTTACTTTCTCAGCGTCACGACCCGCACAATTCCAGGTTTAGCGTTTGAAAGTATCACGAAAGTAAAATGCACGCAATCTGAGATACACTGCTAATGCAGCACTGTGTACCAGCCTCGTTCGGCTTCAGGCGGCAGCAATTAAAACTGCTGTAACACGTCTGCCATGTAGAACAGACAGACTGATGTTCCTTTGTTGCCGCGAGTAAAGGCTCCCGTATCAGCACGGAGAAGGGCAATACTGTAATTGCCAAGCCGCAGTCTGGCAAGACGATCTTCCTCGCGGCGAAATGATTTCTTCTGTCAATGCACTCAGCGCTCATTTTGTATCTTTCTTTTCTCCCCTTCACTCTTCGTATACTTTTTCAGTTGACAGAGATAAGGAAAACATAAAACAAGCTTCCGTCGTTGTTTTTTCCACCAAGTCTATACAAGTAAAGTTTCCTCATTTGTACATCTATGAAAGTTGTATACTGTTACACCAACTTTGACATGCCCTCCCAACCGGATTAGAACTTTTTCCTCCCAAACTAGCACCAGATATTTCACACACCTTAAGATTAAGCAAAAATTTCGCTAAGGAGAGTTGCCTTGCGCACATATTGCAAACGATTAGTTATGACACCATTCAATATGCCCTCTTCTCGCCAGATTCTTGCTTTTGACATAAAAAAGATTTCAATCTCTATGGTCCTGCCATATTAACACCTCGCATCGCACTGTTACGTCAACATAATGCGTCCTGAACATCACCAGGTTCATTTACATACGCACAACATTTCCCTTCTAAGCGGGCAGCGAAAGCTGATTTCAAATGTACAGAAACTTAGTAAAAAGCCATGAGAGAGATTCAGCATAGTTTCGTCACTACACTGATCAGGCAAAAGGCTGCACGTGCCACAAATCACATTTCGATTTCCGGGAGGGCCAACAGACTTTCTTTTCACCAAGCCGTCAGACTGACCCTGGAGTCCAACAACCCTTCTATTCAACCGTTACAGCATGTCTTGCCGCAGGGTCAAATCGGCCGTCAGATGAAACCAACCGCTTACACCATACAGTGCTAAGGTTAATAATGAGAGCAGCAATAATTCCACTTCCACAAACCCCCTTCATGGCGTGAACAGGGACAAATTTACCTTTAACTTTACACCATAAATGCCTGCTACAGGGGCCCCAATGTACCAAAATAAATTTTCGTATTTACGTTAGACCCCATGCTGTGGATCACGTGAATTCATTTACATCACAATAAAATATAACACTTATGTGAGACCTTATGGTGTGGATTAGTTGCATTCACTTAAAGGGAACTTTTTATTCACGGATATTCAAGGCAATGGTTGCATAAGAATCTTCCGTCCGTTTGTTTAAATGGTCCTCATTGGCCGTGCCATGGCTTAGGCAGTTAGTCGCCAGACTCTCACGGCGGAAGATCAGGCAGGATCCCGGGCCAGTCCAAGTGGGGTTTATGGTAGACGAAGTGGCACTGGGACTGGTTTTTCTCCGAGTACTTCGGTTCCACTCCACCGGTGCTCCATTACAAGCAAAAACAGAAAAAAAACTAATCGCCTTCATCACAGGATTCCCCCAATAAGCCTCAAGGCTGCGGTGCGCCCTTAGCGTCTGCTGAGGGGCCTTCTACAACAAATTAAAAACTCGTCGTTGTTAAAACAATTCCTTATCATTTGACAAATATGTAAAATAAACAAGTGTATTCATTACAGGCATATTCAGCGTTGTGTTCGTTTTGTTTGGTAACAGTCAATTCTGTTCATTTACATTCATGTACTTGCAGACAGTACATCAGCCTTTCATGATGTAAGACAAGGAAGAAAATAATGTATCAGCGAGCAACCAACAGCTGAAATTTCAATTCTGTGAAACATACTGCCCAACTGCAAAAAATGCCATTCAAGTATGTCCAGGCAGCAGAATCTTTCTAAACCTGGACGCTAATTGAAGTTAGTGGATACACTCACTTCCTGGCCGCTTTACGCCCGAGGAAAGATCCATCAGCGCCCATTGTATAAGACAACAGATGGGGCCCAGAGACAGACTTGACGTTTTGCGGAAAAGAAAAATCTCCAGCCTCTGGCCGAAAACGATACGAGATTCTTCGCTCTTCCGTACTGCAGCCTAAACTTCTATCATCTACTCTGCTTCTAGTCGCTAAAGCTTAAGGAACGAAAGACGTACGACAGTAAACGAATAATTTTGCCACTTCTGTTGAATGGTTATGACATGTGGCCATTAAACTTAAAAAAAAGTAATATGGCTTTGCAAATTCATAAATGAAAAGTGATGAGTAAAGTATCCCGTCCAAAATATAACGTAACAGAAAATACTGTACACGGAGGAACGTCGTATTTATGAAGGTCGCCAATTTCAAAACTTCCAATTTGTATTTTATTATACTAGGTTCGTATATTGTATGTCTCAGATTCGTACCCCTTGCTGTAAACAAACTCTGTAAATAAGGCTTTCACTGATATTCTCTTTCCCTCCAGGCGAGTAACGGAATACTGCCATATAGTAGGTTAACATGTTTCCTATTTACAACCTTCTAATGTATTATTTATCTTTTTTTTAAGGAACTGTATACCGGTGTGAGGCTACTAATTAATTATATTACATAACCGTCTTCACAACCTCAATATAACATTTCTTATATAAATTTTATTTAAAAATAATGAGGCAACATGTTTCGATCGCTCATGCGACCATCGTCAGGTCTTATACCAGATAAAATTGAAGAAGATTTCCTGCATTATTTTTAAATAAATTTTATATAACAAGTGTTATACTGAGGTTGTGAAGACGGTTATACAATATAATTAAGTATTATTTATCTTTCTGCCATTCCACTCTATGTACTCGTATACTGTTTATTAAAGTGTCTTTAAATACTTTAAACACTCACCCCCCAGTGCATAAGTCCTTGAAATTATCCTTAATTATTAAACACCCATGACACAAGTCAGCAAGCTACTCAAGTCGATATTTGTAGCATCCGGCTGCAGGCAGCGAGCCTGTGTTTACTGGTTGACGGAAATGATGATACAGCGGAAAAAGAAAAACTGCAACAGACAGCGACTAATGCCATTTGTGATTGATCCAACAAGCCAAACAGCATCTAGTGGTCTCTCTGGATACACCTGACTGACTGTTCGGCTCGCTATAAATTTCTATGAAGACCCATCGAAGGGGATCAAAGAGACGCGTACCGTCACCTTATCTGTTAAACGATTTTTAAGCTTTTCTACTCGTATTTTTTAAGATAAAGAAACGTCTGAGAACTCATGTTCCACTGTTACTGTTTCATTAAAAGTTTTGTTTCTGCAGCATGCCAATATCAGCTTATGTTATCCATAATTAATTTTGTAACAAATTACAAATTGTACACGTGGCGTAAATTCTGGGCGCTCTAGTTTAATTTTAAACACTCAGTGTCAGCCTCTCTCTGCGTAAGGCGGGGAATGCGTCACGGAAGGTTAATTAAATCTGTAACCGTAATATGCACGAAGAGGAAACTGGACACAAAACCTGCTTTCCTGTACAATGTTCCTTCAGGACATCTTTCCCTCTAATAGCTATTCAGACAACCACGATCAAGTTAAATTCTGGAAGCATTCAGAACGTGCGTAATTTCTTTTCCGATTATAACCTATACTGGAATGTATCGACAAATCTCAGATACAATCCCCAATATTTGATTTCATAAATATCTCTTCGACGGTTTCGAATTTTTCGAATTTTTTCACGCTTATAACGTGAGGGAAGAGCAGCTGGACAGAGGCAGCAACTTAACAGGCCCTCTGCACAAAATGCGAAAGACTCTGGAAAGTACTTATAGAAAATAAATAAATTAAGCCCAGAAAGGTAAGTGTTTCTCAGCAGGATGGGGTCCAAATTTAATGTTCGACCAGACTACGCTTAAACATTGGCAGAAGAATAATGGCGGCAAAGAAGTTTGCGATACAAATATTACGGAATAAAACAACCAACATATACACCTACATCCAGGAAATGGACACTTTGAAAATCTGTATAATAAGACATATCCTTACGTATTTATTTATTTATTTATTTATTTATTTACTTATATCACAGTAATTAATACACTAAAATTAAATCCCCAATCTCGTAGAGTATTTAAGAAATGTATGTAGATATTCAAAATACTCGGGAAAATTAAAGTGAAAATTTCATTATTCCTAGGTCTATTACAGTTAATCAGTTGAACTGATTATTTGGGTGCTTACTCTGAAGTAACCTTTAACCCTTTAAAGACGAAGCATATCTGTTTTATATAAGGACTCAGTGCGTACCGCGCTGTAAACACTCTCCACTTCGGTTATAAAAACCAGTCTCTTAATGTTTTATAAGGCAAAAGTTGCTGTTTGTTCTGAGATCCGTACAAAACACATAAACGCAATGTGGGCACCACGTAGAATTTTTTAATGTTAAACCTGGTGGTATGTAAAGTTACAGCTAGGCTTTAAAAGGTTAATATAAGGCACCAATCACATACCTAACCAATTAATGCAAACTGTTACTCTGAGCATTACATATATTTGTAGGCATACCTTGTATTCAAATTAAATGATTTATTTCAAATTTTTCCTTTTCTCAGCAGCAATTTCTCTGACAGCCGTGTCAGGCAGGCAGTCTAAATCAGACAGGTGTACTCTGTTCTGACGACATTAGCTTTTTAAAGACCAGAATTAACCTCAACTAAATTTAAAGATCCAGCTCGCACCGCGCAGTAAACACATTCCTTCTCGATTATAAAAGACGGTCACTTAATGTTGAGTAAGGAAATAATCGCTGTTTGTTATAATATTCATACAAAGCACAATAATAGGCAACATGGGCAGAATGTAGAATTTCTGAACCGGTGGCACATATAGTAACCATTTGGATTTCAAGGGTTAACAGCTGTAAACTCGAATAATAAATATTATAGAAACTATTTTCCTTCAGCATTAGACGGGTTTAGTCATGTTTTGCTTAAGGTTTTAATGGCGGTGCGGCTGAAGGTTCCGTTCCCCTCGGATATGCTACTCTGGCATTTTTTTTTACTATACCTTGCCGCCCCTGTCTCTTATTTTTCATCATGGCCTATACTCTCTGACCTGCAGAATTGTGACGCATCTTAAAGGAATAACGACGCTTTTTGAAAGGAAGAGATAACGCTCTATTCAGTGAGACCGAGTTATGACAATGAACCGTAAACACGATTACAACAGGATTTAAAACAACACATTTATTATTTATTTCAAGGTTATGTCCACCAATGTGTCCTGAAATACTGACATAAGCCACAAAAATAAATCGGCAGTATAGCTTGTAACGTGGCTGAGATTCCAGCACAGTTATTTCCGCTTAAAGACCAGGAAGGTTACCGGTACAGCTGTATATGTTTAGGTTGGAATTTATGCGAAAACAAACATTGCTATGCCCTGCTAACACACAAGACAGTATTCAAAAATCAAGGTAAAGTACTCTTTAATGGTAAAATTATATCAATCAAAAAGACCGTGTGCCAGTTCAATCCATCCCCTAACCAGTTTCTTTATGATCACCTTAACCAAATACAACATACGACAAACTAATATATTGTTGTACTCTAGAGTCTTCAAATTATAATTTAAAGACATATAGAATACAATCGGGATCGAAACATGTCGGATTAAAATACTGTAATTAGAGTATTTTAAAATACTGTCATTAGAGTATTTTAATCCGACATGTTTCGATCCCGATTGGGATCATCTTGAGAGATTCACTCATAAAAACAAATAAAAGTTGCACAGTCATAAATAACAATACTTGTATGCGTTACAAAGTATAAAATATAGCCTATATTAAATATATGTATATATAAAATATACTGCCGAGGAAAGAACTGCCTGTATATTACAAATACCGGCTGCTCAAAGCTGCTTAGTGAAACAGACTCTGTTTATTCCGAGATTCATATGAAAGCAATACCTACATTGGCTAGACAAAATGTGGAATTCTCGGACGTTAGAGCATGTGGTATACCACGGTGTTCTTAGGTTTTAATATAGTTCTTTTATATAATTCTACGTTTTATGAATGACCAAATTTTTGTTGTGTGTTTAGGCGTAAATCAAAATTTTCTTCGGATTCCTTGCCTTCTAATCCTTGTCCATGTCTTCACACCTCTTGGGTCAAAATAACTTCCCAGTCACTTCGAAGCTTTTTCTGCATTCGCAGCAAAAATAAAATTTCACGAACACGGTGCACAGTACTCAATACCGCATATTACAGAAGATGAATGGCACAAACCTGTTCCACTGATTTAATTAATTTCCATATATTTATTCTTTGTTACTAACTGTAAAGCGGACACACAATGCTAAGAGTTTGTCTGCAGTGAGATAAATAGAACACGTGAACAGAGCTGTTACACGATGTGGACTGACAACGTAATGGCTGGATAATACCGTAAAGTGAAATAATTGAAATTCAAACATCCTGCGAGAACAGCGTTTTACGGAACCACATGTCATGAGCAACATGTTTCCCAAAGGAGCAGTTGTCAAAATGCGTATACCTCATGGCGAATGGCAGTTCCACTTTGTGCACAGCATTTCGTATCAGTCAATGACTATAGAAAATAAATTTCAGTCACGTTACTCATTTAACCGTAACGATTAAAAAAACACGCTTCCTGGGATTCAAAAATAAAATTTCAGAAAATTCGAAAAACATTAGGAAATTAAACTAATTTTAATACAAGAAATTATACCAGAATCCCAAGCGATAAGATAATTAATTCTGTATTATTCGGTTTCTGAAAGGAAGTGCGCTGCCATTTACATCACGAGAAAAAAAATGCGTCCAAGAACAGAGAAATGAATATTCAAATGTAAAACAAATGTCCCCCTTTTTTTGCGTAAGGAAAAATCGAATTAGAACAGCCAATATTTTGATAGTTAATTATCCTGAAAGTAATAATTAAAACAGGAAAGAAAATCTCAGTGCTAGGTTTCATTTCATTGTGATCCCAGACTGCACATAGCGAGTTACGTACTTCCGTGTAGAGAATGTAATGCAGTTAGAAAATAATATATTTGTGAAATATAATATAATATTAAGTTTAAAATTACTAAACACTGACACTTATACAGTAGTCGTACTGAAAATACTGCTTTATATTTTGTAACTACAGAAGAACCTTTCATACAATAATTATTTAATTTTCTTACTACAAATGCAGAATGTTGCCTTATACTTAACGTAACTGAAGTTATTCTTTGTAATTAGTGGAACGCGTTTTACGTTCGAAACACTGTAGATTATTCCACCACGCAGCATAACTGAAAAATGTTTTATATTAAACCTCATCAGAAATGAAATCGTCTTCAGTATCCTATGACAATTACATCAACAAGCGTAAAGAATGACCATTTTTTCTGAGGAATTACAGGACAAAACAAAATCCCAATTAACGTACGTATCAAGTAACGAGAGTGTGCAGGCGTTCCCAAATTCGCAATAGTATAATCTTCCAGAAAGCTTTTGCACTACCTTCAACAAATGTTTCGTATTTTTGTTCATTTATTGCAAACAAGACTGTACAGACCCAAAGTGATAATTAGAAGTATAAACATTAGAACGCCAGGAGTTTGCCTCTGCTCTTCCATTCAACTTCGCCATATGGTGCAGACTTAAGCACAGAAATAATTTCCCTGTCCCTTTGTTACAGAGCCAGTTGTTTACAAAGCTCGCCAAGGGTAACGCTATCGCACCTCATTCATAAATTGATGCAGAACATAAACAAAGTAGTCAAAGAAGCTTTTGCGCTACGTAAGCAGTGTAAAATTTTAGGGGTACCCATAATGTATTTTAGTGGAAAACGGGAAATAACAGACAGGTGGAAATGACTTCCCATCATGCCAGAAGTCACGATATCTCAAACTGGATCGATACCACACACACAAAGCTTCCGCCCGCGTGATAACAACGTACCATTCCGCAGATTAATTAAAGGAGGATAACAAGCATACGCCACACTCCAGAGTAGTAGTCTTTAAAAACTTAATATCTTTGAAAAAGGTGGGACTAAATCTAAATTTTTACGGAACCCCTGAAAAATATAAGTGTATTTTCAGGGTGCAAAAATTAAAACATACTTTTTAGAACACAACTTTGACTAAAAATAGAGTACTTTGGCATCTTATGGAAAACAAAATTAAATTAAGATAAACCAATAGTCGATAATAGGAAACGAGGGAGAGAAAAATTAAAAATGCAAATTCAGATTATCAGAATGGCGTTTACTAATTTCTTTGTAAAGAAAACATGCTTGAGGAACACTTGTCACGCGATGAACATTAGCGTTACGCGGAACACTGTCTTATTGCCACCGCTCTAGAAATCTAGGCACCACAGCCTTAACATACCAACCTAACATGTTATTCCCATGAAAATAATCTGCGTGCAAGAATTAACTTTCAGGATTATTCGATATGTAAATAATAAAATGGTTTTTGTAACTGCAGAAGAGCAGAATCTATGCTAATGACTACTGCATAACGTATTTGTGTGAAGCACAGCCTCAAAGTGTAATATTTCCTGCAATATAAATTTTCTGACACAGGGAATCTTTCTTCTGCCTTACTTAAAAACACACACGTCATTTTAACAAACCTTTATTTAAGGCAGATAAAAAGTCTTGTTACAAAATTTCAGTTGTTTCAAATATTGCAGTAATCTAAATTCGTACATTTAAATCCGTTCAACAAGCGCCTGTACTTTCATTCTAATAACACAGTGGGGGCCGCGGTGGCGCAGTTGGTTCAGGCACTGCGCTACACGCCGGAAGGTCGCGGGTTCGATTCCCGATGGTGTCAGTGGGTTTTTCCATTGGCATAATCCCGTCGGTCGCACTATGGCCCTGGGGTCGACTCAGCCTCTAACAGAAATGAGTACCAGGAATATTTTCTGGGGGGTAAAGGCGGCCGGTGCGTACGGCTGACAACCTATCACGTTCATGTGCCGACTGTCTAGAAATCTGGGAGCCTCAATCTCCTGGAACCCTCTGGGCCTGTCCAGGCCTGTAATGGGACTGCTTTACCTTTACGCTGGGAATTACTGCTGGCTTCACGTTTGTACCATACGTCTGTAAACAACATAACTTTCTGTAAATTCTGTAATTGTGACTGATTTCCTTCACGGAATTGAAACTTCTTATCGTTAGAACACGAATCTCGAACAAGCAAATTGTAACACCTCAGCACTGCCAATCTCCTTACCATGAAACCACAAACAATGGGAAATCTGGCAGCGTAATGCGTCTTCTATATGTACGTTCCACACGCTACCACAGCACAAAAGGCAGAACCGCTGTAGCATCACAAATATAGCAGCAGCAAGAATATATTGACGGCCTGCGTTACATATTAGCAGTCTGGAAATTAGGAAGATTAAGCGATGGTAAGAACAGGACTGGTCCCTAGATTAGGATATAATGACAGATGTAATTCACACGGTACTTACTGCGGCGAAAACGAAACATGGTTTAATAGTGAAACATACGTACAGAAACACACGTACAGAAACACACGTACAGGAACATACGTACAGAAACACACGTACAGAAACACGCGTACAGAAACATACGTACAGAAACACACGTACAGAAACACACGTACAGAAACATACGTACAGAAACACACGTACAGAAGGATACGTACAGAACGACGTTAACGCCTAGCATACGAGGCAATTCTGAAAACTCTTTAAAATCACACACTTTAATTATAATAAAATACATTAAATGTTTCACTAACTTCACGTTTTTTTGCCATGCGCTGAAACAGTTGTAACTGTTAGTCATAAAACATTAAAACGTTGACATATTTTAACAATGCAAAGCTATCAGTAGCCCCCAGTGTTGAATATAGATAACATATGTCGAATAAATTTCCTCACTTTAATATCTCCTACATAAACTTATTCTACGAAGCTTTTCTTTAAGAAAAGTGTAGCATGCGTTTTACCGAGCAGTTAAGTATAGAAATATTTACATTTGTTCACTGACCTACAAAAGAAATACACGGATTAACTAGCAATTGGAAGTCACACGAGATAGAACGTATACTATAAATGTCTATACATAAGCATATGTGGCACTTTACATCATCCGTTCTACTTATTTCGGCTTTAAATAAATTTCTTACACATCTACCAGTCATAAAATAATATTAAATGGCGTATAAATCTGTAACTAAAGAACTCACACTGATTGTTATTATATCAGGGAAATTGGTCAGCGAACGATGATCATTTGTCTAGCGCGAAAGCAAGATCATGGGGGCTACAGTTTTAAAGAAGATAACAAGTTGAAGCCAGCCGTGACAGGAAGTCTGGTAACAGAGGACACCAACTGCCATAACAAGGGAACAGAATATCTCCCCTCACTTGTGACGAAGAATTGGTCTGACAACAGTACACTTAAATCTAGATGACTTTTATTACAATTAAAAAGACAGAAAAGTAATTCATTTTAAAATTTTTTCTCGTCGACCTTTTCTTTAGCATCCTAAGTGTTTATTACAGTTCAATTCATTACTGTTTTACTAAATGTTAATATTTTCTGCATTATGAGATCTCAAGTATTCGCGGTGGCCCATACCCGTTGTTAAGTCTGCTGGGGGCCCCAGAAAGCCACGATAAAGATGAATGTGTTACTTATTAAATTGTGTATGCCACACAACGCTACTATACCCTCCCGCATTAACACTGGTATGTTACATATCATTGTTGTTTCGCAGGAACCTAAGGAACGGATAAATAGTGTCAAACAGCTTATGTAGGAATATAACAGACTGTAACAAACTGTACTTTGTTCTGAATAGATGCAACAATTAGAACGACTGGTCAGAAGAGTGAAAACATTATTTTGAATTCGAACGATGACCCACCAAATTCAGGCCATACAGTTAAGCTGTGCCAGTTGTATGTGATGTTGCCACACCGTCCCCCGTCCAAACACATATCACACGAAAGAATTTCTCCGTAATGCACGTCTGCCATATTTTGATTAAGTTTTCTGTCGACTTTTCTCTACACTGTCTGGCATAGCGCATAATTTTACGAATTAACGTGATATTTATTGTCTTGTAATTTGATTACATTGAATATTAACCCTGTAAAGACAAATAAAACCTGTATTATAGTTAAAGGTTCAGCCCGTACCGCGCAGTAAACACGATCCATCTCGTTTATAAAATTCAGAAACTTAGTGTTGTATATGGAAATAATTGCTGTTTGTTCTGATATCCACACAGAACACACGAATGCACTCTGTGGGTAGAATTTTGAATTTTTGGATGCTAAACCCAGTGGTACTACATAATGTAAACACTGCACTTTAAAGGGTCAATATCGCGAAACAAATTATTTGCAGTAACAATTTCTTGCATTCTCTTAGACACGTGCTTTCCACCTAATAACACGCCATCATGCCTTTCTCCAGATCCACTATCAATACGGTCTCAGCGCCACTGACGCAGAGAAAAGAACTGAACATTTCTATTTCGACATGAGAAAGGGGCCATCTGTTGAATTCAAGAGAATTCGTGCTGGATGAAGCACGTTTTGAATATGAATATCAGCAAACAGCATTTCCATACATGGGATGAATAAAGCCAGAATCAGACCAAAGAAAGTGAACATAAAAATGCAAACGTGTTTTGTACGATATCTACATAATACATTATATTGCCTAACATTCCAACCCCCGCTGCTAAATCCCAGCCGATCAGTGATATCTATATTACAGGGCGGGGACCATAAACTGGAAAAATAAAGCAATAAACGCCCACCGCTTAGCAAATAGCTGACACGTGTGGTATACATTACTGATAGTCAATATTTCTTTTCTACAGTCCCTCCAGAGTGTTATTGATACTGTACCTTAAAAGCGGGTTACTTCAAACAACATTTCGCGTGTTTAAACACCAACCCGTTAACGTGTACTGGATACTGCATGCATGGCCAAGTTTAACACCAAGAACTCTATATTTTTTACACACTTCCGTGTCCGATATGATTATCACAATCCTAAACCATTATTTCACCATACAGCATTCACAGATCGGTCCTTCTAATGAAAAAAAGGCTTTTTTTCCAATAGGTACGAAATAAATTTGTATATACACCATACATAACTATCAGCCTTAAAGCGGTTAACCTTTATCCTGCTAATGTGGAATATATGGTGAGCTGCTAATAATGCCAGCATCACTAATGTGTAATATTTGGTGACCTACATTTGGCAACGCTAAAAGGAACCACTTTGTCTCTCTCTCTCTCTCTGCATAATGTCTCAACACTGAATCAATCGTGAAAGACGTCCTATGTCATATCTGTGTGCACACACTTACTCAAGGGCCTAGTTGGTAGCCGAGGGGTGCTGGCACTATTAACAGCTCACCATATATTCCACATTAGCAGGATAACGGTCAAATACTGTACGATTTGTAATTCGACAGTGATTAAATACGAACCGTAATACAGCGTCGCTACAATGAACTTGAAATTTAAAACTCCGTCAGGTGGGCAAGAATTCCGCTGCGTTTCGCGAAACCGAAGTTTCGTTACAATTCAACAAATCTAATGACTGCAGTCCTCAACCTTACGCCTGTTTTTGTATGATCCATTTTAGTATTATAATTCAAAAGAGGCCTAGGTCTTCCAGGCAGAATTTTCCTTTCTGTTACTTCCACTAAAACGTTTAACTTATTTCTTATCTTCCCTGCGTGCTACAGGTCAAGCAAATCTCGCGCTTTTTATTTGATCACCTACCAACACGCAGTAAAGAGTAAACGTACGAAGTCACCGTGCACAAGGTTAACGCTTAGCAGGGAGTGAGGGTATTGTTACAAACATTCGTAAACTCAGCATTAGATGGAGGTACGTGGTCAACTGCACGACGCCTGCCTCTTTACACGCGCAGAACAATCTCCCTTACGCTTTGTATGGGAGGCGGAATGCGACCCACAGCCCATCTAAACGCACTGGAGAACAGAGTAATTTATTTCATCTGCCATGAATCGAAAGCCTTTCCCTTAACCCTTTAAAGCCTAGCGGTAACTTTACGTACCACCAGGTTTAACATTAAAAAATTCTACGTAGTGCCCACATTGCGTTTATGTGTTTTGTACGGATCTCAGAACAAACAGCAACTTTTGCCTTATAAAACATTAAGAGACTGGTTTTTATATCCGAAGTGCAGCGGTACGCACTGAGTCCTTATATAAAACAGACACGCTTCGTCTTTAAAGGGTTAATCATCCAGCCCTTAGCCTAGTTACTATACCGACTAAATTATCTCAGCTCTCATATATCGAAGAATACGAAATCTAAACTTCGGTTCTGTATTTCTTCTTTCCACCTTACCATTCTTTCCTCTTATATAGGTTCAAAGTCTTCCTCAACACCTTGTTCTAAAATACACTCAATATTCCTACATTAATATTAGACACTAATTTGTCATTCACGCATTAAGTCCCCCCTGTTCACACCATTAAGTCATATAGCGGGGAGTAGAGGTTTAGCTCCACTCATTCCTTACTTCGGAACTAGATGCCGACGAGTGGTCATCTTCACGTCCCAGCCTCTTTTCCCCCAGGAAAAAGACCTCGGTAACAACTGAATAGGAGGCTGGGAAGATGAAATATTCTGGACAAAATGCGAGCAAGCATTCGCTGGGTTTAATGCAATCTTAACCGCTGTGCGAATGTAACGTGCATTTGTCATTGTCTTTCCAATTACGTCATCCATGATCGTCCTGTAAGTTCTCATTCAAAGAATGCTATGCCAGCAATGCAGTCGACGCAGCTTCGTTAAATAACCCAACACGACATATCCAACAAAATGTCGCTACTAATTTCCTTCTCCCAGCGCAGACTGCGTTGACGCTCCAGCCAAGCCTCAGGACAAAATTTCATTCCGTTTTAGACTGGCAGCGTGGAAAAGAGACTGGAAACAACCCTCATAAGGCGCAACAAGGCAGGCATTGTACGTATAAATATAACAATGAGGTGCGTTCGCGTAACAGTTGTTGCTGTTGAAAAACAATGACATTCTGAGTGTGTGTCTGTAGCCTTAGTTATCCGGCATGCGCTGTATTATATTGTCATGTTTGGCCTGTCTGGTTCTACTATATTTTTCTACGTTATCTCATAAACGGTACGATTTTCGGAAAAATAATTATTGAACACAAACGTGTGTTTTGATTTTCTCTATAAATTTTGTCTGAACCATTTCTCATTCTACGAAGAGTTCAGCGAAATATTGTCATAAATGTACAAACTGTCTGGTTCTACTATATTTTTACACATTATCTCATAAACGGTACGATTTTCGGAAAAATAATTATTGAACACAAACGTGTGTTTTGATTTTCTCTATAAATTTTGTCTGAAACATTTCTCATTCTACGAAGAGTTCAGCGAAATATTGTCATAAATGTACACAGGCCTTTATTAGAGGTACCGTTATTCTTGTCACATTTTAATCAAACTTGAACATTCTAGACAGATTTTAGAAAAATTCTCAATATGAAATTTCATGAAAATCCGTCCAGTGGGACCCGAGTTGTTCCATGCGGACGGAGAGACGGGACAAACGGACGGAGCCAGACAGACATGAGGAAACTAATAGTCGCTTTTAGCAATTTTGCGAACACGCCTAAAAACTGTCAAGTTATCCTTAACCTTCGAAAAGAGTGTAATTTTATAATATTAATAATATTTCTAAACATAAAATTATCAATTAATTTACGTACGGAAACAGCTATCAATAAACTTGTTTGTTGCTTGATGTGTTGTCTATGTGAGTGTGTGTGTGTGTGTGTGTGTGTGTGTGTGTTCATGTAACTTGCGTCCTATTGTTTTTGTGCCAGTTTTACAATTGGCCGATGTACTGTTAAACTAACCCATAAATAAACAAGACATGAATTGAATCATATTTCCACTTCACACGATGTCGCGTGGTATTCTGTCCATTAGCCAGGGTGAAACACTGCCCACAGGGCTCGTCACCTAACAAAGTAATTGGAAATACCATGCCGTGGCCCAGGCAGTCAGTCGCCAACCTCTCACTGCAAGGGCAGTTTCGATCGCTGATGATTTTATGTGAAATGTGAGAAGAAAAACTACGATTACAACTGCGCACAGGTTTTTCCTCGAATACTTCAATTTTCCCTGTCAGTGTCACCCCACCAGTCTCTCTCTCTCTCTCTCTCTCTCTCTCTCTCTCTCTCTCTCTCATCTATCACCGATGCTATACCATCTAATCTTGAGAACGTCGTGCACATTTGTATCATCATCATTATCATTATCATTATCATCATCATCATCATCATCTCCTTTATGCAGGGTATTCACACTTATATACCTGAGACAAACCATGTTTCTAGGGTATACAGTGTGGCAGCTATTCTGCGGGTACTGTTAATGGTGCATATAACGCTGTCTTCACTATTAAACTCTTTAGTGCTTCTACATTAGCACTTTCTGCAGTATGTGTGCTGGGCCCAGTATAGCTGTTTTCTGTAGTTCCTTGATATCGTGCTTTCCTCGTACGCTGCTCAAGTATTTTCTAAAGGATTTTGAAATGGTTCCAGTTGCTCCTATTATAACTGGCGTCACCTTTGTTTTTACATTCCACATGCTTATTACAATTATTATTATTATTATTATTATTCTTGACCCGGAATAGTTCAGTCCATGTTGTGATCTCGATGTGATCGGACAACCAAGACTCGAACCCCGAGAGGGGCAGAACTGTTTTTCCCTTTGTTCCCAGCCCTGCTCACGGGCCCATTCACCTTCCAACCCACACAGTACTTGGGGCAGCTTCGTCAGGATTAAGGCGCCTGCAGGTACAAGCTAACCGCTCTCCTCAGACTAATAACACGTGGAGCTGCTACTTCCCCCTGCCATACACCTTCGTAACGCTTCGTGTTTCTGGATGATTCTGGGTTGCAAATATGACCTGGACATCACGACCCTATATGAGCCTTTCTTTTTGCTTTACCTCCAGGAAAACCCTAGGCCATTGTATTAGAATAGACCACGTTCAAGTCCTCTTCTGTTCGCATCTTTCGCTAATTGTCACTATATACTAAACTATTCAGTTGCAAAAGCGATGTCACATAAATAGCAATCTGTTTATAGGAGGAAGTGGTGTAGTAGTAGTAGTAGTAGTAGTAGTAGTAGTAGTAGTAGTAGTAGTAGTAGTAGTAGTAGTAGTAGTAGTAGTAGTAGTAGTAGTTATAGTGGTAGTATCAACAGCATCATTATATTAATTAACTTTAGTATAAGAACTATTAGTAATGCCCATGAGTTTGTCCGTCCGCATTCATTATTTCCAACATCAGTGTTACAGACTCTAACTCAGAGCCTGAAAATGTACAAGAACAGTGTGTCCAGAAGTCTTGCTTCTTTATACATTTCCATGGTAACGTATGGTTCATATAAATAAAACCAGTTATTTTTTCTTAAAACAAGTACCGGATTTCGCTCCTTGACAACAAGTGAAGTTGAAAATGGCTCACGTTTTTGTATAAAAATTTAAAAAAATACTGTTGCTTCATATTTTGATTATATTTTTGGAATACGAACAAATAAGATATATTTTCCCCGAGTTCCAAATTTGCCATATTCATCTAATTGGTCATTGTCAATAAATGTGCCAGTACGTCGTACCGTTGCGTACTGCCACAAATGGCAATGGCTACAACCGAAAGTACTGCTGAGAAATGATGGGCAGAAGTTCCCTTCATCGACTTTCTGAAACGCCAAACACGCCCTGGACAACAAGTGCAGTGTGACAACCGAGAGATCCCGTGCATGACGTGGGAACATTTAACAAGTAGCAAGAGTAAATAGTACAAGCGGTTCCACGACTACTGCGCAGAGGTACGGAGAGCTGGTAAATACTACTGACACTCAGACGGCCCTTTCGATATTCTGTGCCCCGATAGATGGGTGAAGAATGCACGAACCTTAATCAGTTATCAGGAGGATGGGAAATATCAGATCTCTTTCTTCTCACGTAAAACGGCTGAAGCGTGAAGCTGAACACTCACCTCCACCTAGTACCAAGATTAAGAATGAGTGGAGCCGTACTTCCACTAACCCCAATATATCGTCATGGCTTTTACAGAGACAATGTCATATTAAGTGCATTAATTGTTACCATTGTGCCATACGTTCCATGTATGTTTTTATGATGACGGCAGGTGAAGCACTGTGTGAATTGCGCTCACTTGCGTATCACAAGTACGTATAAACACTTCTCTCTGTAGTACAAGTAGCATGGGTATACAGGCCGGCCATAACTGATCCTCTGGAACCCTAAAATGCACCACTCCTGCGTCAAATGCTTTCAGTACTACTCGTAGTTAAACGATATAATGACCTCCGTATGCATTTTAATTCCAGTCATTATTGTGTTCACATCTCCAATAAACAGGGCATTACTAATTCACGTCATGTTTGCGATCTTCATAATTGGCTCGGTATGACAAATTTCTATACGCATGAGGATGGGTTTTATCCCCGCAGCAGTTTGGCTCTCGGAATAACAGAACAGGACAAATATGAATGCAATAAAAGTACTGTTGTCGTAATGTTTCACTGCAATCTGTGCAATCATCGTTAATGGAGCGGAACTGCTGATCACGAGTGTCAACAAAAACTGCAGCCTTTCCAGTAAACAAGATGCCAACATATAAATATTTGAGAAAAACCTGTTTAACCTATAAGTCATGGTTAAACTTAGAGAGTTTTATAACGAGCGAGAAGTCCCGTTAGTAGTCCAGAGTTATTATTATTATTATTTCTTACTGCAATTGGGTTTTCACCCGGTGGCAGCAGTCTTGCACCAGTACAAACACCACAATACAATAACACATACATAAACGGAACAGCACAAATTACAGTACACGTATTGGCAGTTCACCCACACAATACAATGTGCCTAAACTAATACAATATACCTAAACAAGTACAATATACCTACATAAGTACAATATACCTACACAAATACCATATACCCACACATTACAAAATACTTATACAAATACGATATAACCATAAAATACAATATACCTAACCAAGTATAATGTACCTACACAATTACAATCTACCCATACAAATACAATATACCCACACAATACAATATACCCATACAATACAATATACCCACACAATACAGTATACCCACACAATACAATATACCCATACAATACAATATACCCACACAATAAAATATACCCATACAATACAATATACCCACACAATACAATATACCCACACAATACAATATACCCACACAATACAATATACCCACACAATACAATATACCTACAAGTTCTGAAAATAAAATATACTAGAAGAACAGAGTCAATATGGTATTACGACCACGTCACAAATATACACTTCCGCCACCCATGTCTGCTACTTGCCGCTGATATGCCTCGTAGTGACTGCTTGATTCAATAAAGTCTGCCAAGCAAAGAAATAGCAGTGCAAGTTAATCGCTTTATGCATTACTAAGCCCAGTCACTGCCGCAAACACATCAAACCATAGACGGTAAATCAGTGGACACTAGGGGTATAAAATGCAATCTTTCCCGTAGGTGCCACCAGACACGCAATTCTTAAAATAAAAACATTTCATCAAATTTTTGGATAAATATCCCTGAAAACGCCCGATTACATTAAAGGTTAGGTTTACATTTAATACAGAATGTTGTTGCTAGTTATGTGACTCATTTGTAGCACAGCCTTAATATTAACCCTTTAAAGACGAAGCGTATCTGTTTTATATAAGGATTCGGTGCGTACTGCGCTGTAAACACTCTCCACTTCGGTTATAAAAACCAGTGTCTTAATGTTTTATAAGTCAAAAGTTGCTGTTTGTTCTGAGATCCGTACAAAACACATAAAAGCAATGTGGGCACCACGTAGAATTTTTTAATGTTAAACCTGATGGTACGTAAAGTTACCGCTAGGATTGAAAAAATTAACTGAGGCTAATACCAAATTCAGCCACTGGATAGGACTCTAGAACTGAACATACTCCCAGCTCCTACTCTCTCTACCAACTGGCCACCGTAACAGAAGCCTTCTCTCTGAAACGCTGCCTGCTTCCTTTCTTATCTGAGATTCTGTTCTACAGTTCAATAAAACCCTTCGAATGACAGCAGACAAATTTTTTTACGAACTCCTTATCAGTATATAGCAAAGTAAGATTGATGGAAAGCCTGCAGAAGAACCTGTTAGTAATTTAGCTGTACAGTTCTGGCCACGTTACCAAGTTTAGTTTACGGTCTGTTTGTCTCTTCAGTCAAAAAAAAAAAAACGGACGCTAGAGAAAATTACGTTGTAAGAAGCTTCATAATATGTAATCCTCCTTGGATCGAAAATCCGTTCTATTAAATGAGGGTAAGATCTAGGTATAGACAGAAGAAAAATATTAAAATACATCTTGAGGGAATAGTCTAGAAACTCACGGCCTGCATGAATCCGGCTACGGATATGGAAACGTGGCGGGTTCTTACAAAAACAACAACGAAATTTCAGTTTCCATATATTCTTGAGTAGTCTACATAAAGACCTACTAGGCTGTCAGGAAGAGCTTTTTCCCATGTGGATATTAGTGCGTTATTACTTTATTGGCTTCAGTGTAGCAATTAGACGGGAGCAGCAGGAACTCATTTATAAACAAGCAATGACATTCTGAATGGCGGTCACGGACCGCAAAATGTAATTATAAAGTATAAACCAAACAATCAAAATTTTACTGTGAAAATGGCTGCAACCCTTCTGTAGAGAACAGCAGAAAGTAAATTTGCAAAAACACTTTAACAATATTCTAAAAAGGCGAAAATAAAAGAAGATGAATACAAATCGTTAGACCTAAAGCATAAATAGAATGTACAAAAAGTCAGTCAGGCAGCGAACAATGTTTATTGATTACACAGGTTAAATAGAGCAAATAGTTTCAGGTTAAATAGAGCAACTAGTTTCAGGTTAAATAGTGCAACTAGTTTCAGGTTAAACAGAGCTACTAGTTTCAGGTTAAATAGTGCAACTAGTTTCAGGTTAAATAGTGCAACTAGTTTCAGGTTAAATAGAGCTACTAGTTTCAGGTTAAATAGAGCTACTAGTTTCAGGTTAAATAGTGCAACTAGTTTCAGGTTAAATAGAGCAACTAGTTTCAGGTTAAATAGAGCAACTAGTTTCAGGTTAAATAGAGCTACTAGTTTCGGCTTTTATCAGCCATCTTCAGGCTCAAACTTCAAAAACGTATTCTATAAAAACTCTACATAAATAAAACAGTGGAGGCCTTCACTTTACAGTGTTATTGGCTAGGTCAGTATTGTTACAATTAAAAGTATACATTAGATAAAACGTTTAGTTAAAGTATTGACAAGGGGTTTTGCGTAGTTAAATTTCGTTGTCTTCAAATAATTGCAGTGTATGTTAGTTATACTACAAAAAGTGGCTGATAGGCGTTTATGTTCTGCTTTCGTTTAGGAAGGCATTTCGGTTATTCCATATTGCCATGGACGGTCTTCATGAGCTGTAAGATATTATGTATTTTAACGTTGAAAATCTGTGTATTTGTAGAAGGTTGTAGGTATTCAGCTTTCGTGACTTACGTTGGTTTGTTGCTATCTGGCACGTGGCGGTTGTTGTGCTATGGTCGTGCTGCCAGGCTGGTGTTCTTTGCCTTATTGGTACTTGCCGTCCTTGGTGGTTGTGGGTGACTGATTGGTAGTGTTTCGTTTAACGTATTGCGTAGCTGCCTGGTACTACGTTGTTCAATTGATTTGTTAATTTTCAAATAAGACTTCGAATATCCTGTTGTAGATGACCGTGTGTTTGTCATTTATTTGGTTATTCCTCTTGGTTTCTTGGTATATGTAGAATTGTTCTATGGTGTCAAGGTATTTTCCTTTTTTGCCAATGAACTTAACGTCCATGATGTCGGTTTTCCTGCCGACTTTACGTCCAAATTCTATTGTATGTTGGGCGAACTTGAAGTTTTGTGGATTATATTTACGAGTATATGATTGTAAATGTTCTTTATATCTTTTCTCAAAGTTTCGGTCCGTTTGACCTGTGTATGTCTTCGCACAATCATTACAAGTTAGTTGGTAGATACCGCTCTTTTCATATATGTCCTTGTTATTGGTTTTTTTGTTTAACCGATGCTGAAGATTGTTATTGGTTTTGAAGGCTATCTGCAGACTTGTGTCTTTAAAGATTTTAGATATGCGGTATGTCTCTTTATCGAAAAATGTTAAGGTTGCCCACTTTTTGTTCTTTACTGTGTGTGAGACTATGTACTGGTTGCGGTGGTTGTTTATTCACGAGGTTATTGATGATGTGAGGTGGAAAACCATTATTAAGTGCAATGTTCTGGATAATCAGTTTTTCATTCTCTCTTTCGTTCTGTTCTAATTGGTATGTGTTAAGGCGGTTGGTAAAATATCTTAGGCCTGCAAGCTTGTGTTCAGTGGGATGGCATGAGTTATAAGGAATAATGGTATCTGTGAAAGTTGGTTTGCGAAAGATACTGAATTCGAATGTGTCATTGGTTCTGGAAACTCTAATGTCAAGAAAGTCTATTTGTTGGTTATTTTCTAATTCCATGGTATACGTTAAATTTGGATGGATTTGGTTGAATTCGTCTAGAAGGGTGTCAATTTTTGTTGTTACATGGTCGTATATAATTAATATATCATTGACATATTGAAAATAGCCCAGAATATTGTTGTTTATGAGGATGTTTATGATGTGATTCTCTTCAATGTACTGTAGAAAGATTTCCGATAATAGGGCGGAAGACGGAGCACCCATTCCTAGTCCTGTTTTTTGTTGCCAAAAGCGTTTATCGTGTGAAAAATACTTTTGTTTTATTATTAGGTCATAGATAGTATTTCTTGGATGTATTGTGTTTCTATCGTGTTGTTCATTAAGCTGCTTTCAATTATGTGTTTTAGATGATCTGTGGGTATGTTAGTATACATTTTTGAAATATCAAATGAAGCTAGACGGCAGTTGGGGCGTATCTTTATTGATTTTAAATCTGCAATAAGTTGTGGCGCATTTTTAATGCATTGGGAAGTGTAACATATTGGCTTAGTATATCTGTGAAGAATTTAGTTGTTTTGTATAATGGGGCATTCTTCCAGTTCACGACTGGACGGATTGGGTGGTTTGGTTTGTGTAACTTGATAAGGCCCCTTATATTTGGTGCTGTTGGGTTTATATTGATTAGCCTTGCTTTTTGTGATTCAGAGATTATAAATTTGGATTTATTGAGACACATTCTGAGTGATTTTTGAAATGAATTAGTGGGGTCTTTTGTTATCATGTTAAATTGGCCTGAAGTAAAAAAATCATTGGTTTTTTGGTTATCGTCGTTGTGGTATATAATAACTATTGTGTTGCCTTTGTCAGCTCTTGTAATAATGGCTTTGTTGTCATATAGTTTTTCTTTTAAGTTCTTTACTATTTTCTTTTCATTGTGATTGCAGTAGCCAGTTGGTTTTCGGTTTAATTTGTAGAGTTTACTAATGGTTTTTGCTACTTGCCATCTGATGTGATCTTGTTCAGTTGTAGCATAAATGTTGGATAATGATAAGTCATTACAAATATTGGAGTGGAGCAATCTGATACGACTAATTCACGAATATGGTGATGAGGTTGAAGACACTGTGCGTGCCCCCCACCGTCAGTATATTAAGCGACTGACAAGTGTTATAAATAAGACGCTCAAATTTAATTTTAAGAGAAACTGAATGAACTGTAAAACTGGGTCATTAAGGAATCGGTATCAGAAACATGAAAGGTCACCGAATTTTTGCGCGAATTTCTTTTCGTGTTTTTGTTCTTGGTCTTCTAGATGGTTACAACTTGTAGAGGAATCCACTACGTAAGAGGACATGCTAAATCTCGGGTCAAATTTAAGTCAAAATAATTTTGTTATTACAAAGGTTAATCCATATATAAGCGAAAAAAGAATATGAACACAGAAAGAAGGCCTCTCCTACTTATGGAATGATTTTGATGCTCCTATCCATTGGAAGGCCCAGGTAAAATATTTTTATTGTTGGAGAGACCCTGCGAAATTGCGAAACCGCGAATTACGAAACTGCGATGAGGGAGGGATGACTGTAGTCTCTTTTCACAATCAGTCGAGCGCGCCTGCCAAGTCCGACGACAGAAAGTAGAGCAAGAACAGACGCATCACTCAAGACAGGTCTTGCTAACAGCCTTCAGCGGTTGAAGTGTCTCAGAATTAAATTTTTAAAGAGCTTACTGTTTTGTGAGATGACCTCGTGCAATTTGGTAGAAATTTACCGACATTATATCACACAACAACCAAGAGAATTCAAACACCTCAGTCACCATTGTCAGAACGTTAGAAGTTACGTACAGATGTATGGAGTTCCGTACTGCAGGGTCGCTTTGCTGTCAGGCATCTCCTGTATGACTGATGCTGAGAAGGGAAGCAGACGGAATCAGCGAGTAAGGAGGAACGAAATCACAAACTCTCATACAAGTAACAGCGCATTTTTACGTACCCGCTTCCAAGCAAATACATCACATCTCTTACAAATATCAGTCGTTGGATGATTTGTGGGCAAACAATCGCTGATTAGGGCTCAAGTGTTCAGAGTTGTTGCGCTGCGTCAGCTAGTAAATGGTTACACATATTTCGAAAAATCTTTAGGTAAAGCACGCGAAGTATCCAACTCATTTCCATGCTACCGAAAAGAGCTGTGTGTTTACAATGAAGGCCAAACCGGCAACCCATTACAGTAACAATTCTACTTGCCCTCAACAGACACTTTCTAGGATACACAGTTCTTTTTTTCCTGGCTCGATAGCCGCAGTGGGCCAGGGTCTCCTCAGTGTTGAGGTTTCAAGATCACACTCAGACACAATACACTCGGCAGGGTTCCTCTGGACGAGGAATCAGCCCGACGCAAAAACCTCTACGTTACAACACAGAACACTCAGAAGACAGATATCCATGCCCCCGGCGGGATTCGAACCGCCAATTCCAGCAAGCGCGTGGCCGCAGACCCACGTCTTAGACGGCGCGGCCACTGGAATCGGCCAGGAAACAGAGATACACACTTGCAATATGGTGACAATATTACCGAACCGACAGGTTCTTTCGCCAAACGGTGTTAATGGAAGACAATCTGCAAATCGTGGTCATCGGCTGAACTCTGTAACATAATCCTCGAATCGCAGAGTCCAACTTCTTTTGTCATACGAGGGAAAGAGTTACTGGCAAAACAGCTAAAGCTTCCTACAGATATGCCTGCACACACTATTTGCACCGGAAGGGACTCGGCCATTTAATTGTTCCTAACTAGCAAACACGGTGTCGCAAATTATTTACTTCCCACAGCAGTCGTCTGATGAATGAACACGTAACAAATTGCTTGGAAAGTGGGATATAATTAAGTGGCTTCAATCTTTGAAATGAACTTTTTTTTTTTTGCTGCTGCATAACTTGTAGAATGAAGAAGCAGGTCGGTGGGCGCGGTTAGGCAAGGGAAGGGAATAACATAGGAGTTACTCATCAAAGTACTAGCAACGCGACAGGCATTAACGGTCTGCCATAATACGCACGCGCAACTCCACAACATCCTTCATTGGTCTCTTGCATCTTCTTAGAGAAAAGCATGCTTGAATTTCATTTGTCGTAGTGCTGTCATCTTTCTGTACTATTTTGTATTATAGTTTCTGTGCTCAACTGTTTCTTCAGCCTCAGATCTTATCTCACAGAGGACAGTTTAAGCCTCCAACGTAACCATGCACACCTGGGTGTGACTCAGTCACTCACCTGATCACTCAATACCCGAATCACACCAAGGGTAATGCATAAAAGAGATAATGTGGATTGTATTTGGCTGATGGTAAGATGTGATAGTCGCCCACAAAGATGGTGTTGACAAGATCTGGGTTCTGCTACGAAAGGAATTCATTTGCATAAAACAGAGGTGGTAAAGGCGGCTTCAAAGACGGCGCACATTGACAAAAGAATAAACAAGCTTATAAGTGTATTGTGACACTAAGTCCAGACTACATAAGTCTAGTTAAACACGATAAGGTTCGATGTCATTACAAAGAAGTATACTTTGTAAGGGAATGCTCGTGTGATTTTGTTTGTGGAAGGTACACGTGTGAAATATGTCCATACTGCTGCCATGTCATAACTCACAAATTTCAAAGTCACTGTGCATTAAACCCAAAGTATAAATAATACGGAAATCGATTTCCTTTCAAGAAACAACCCCCAGTCCTTCGTACTGACTACACGTCATCTGACGTCATAGCTGTCACTTTCTCTTGCGAGCTGGTCAGATGGCCGTCTCAGCTAAAGAGCCAAGCGCGTAGCACGTCTACTGAGATGACGTGTTGCAAGGAGAAAAGAAAGCCGCAGAGTACATAACACGATACCTACACTTACAGAAGCCAGTGTGTGTTTACCTGTTTGGTTCCGTGTCCATGAGCTAGAAAGTTCACAGCCTCTATTTCGTGCGGGTTTAAACCAGCTCAAGTGCCAAATATTTCAAGGACAGCCTATGCACGAATGTGCCATTTGTGGCCTCGCATATATGTTGGTATATAGCGCGGATTGGTTTATTAAGTTCTATCAAAACTTAATAAAATGAGAAATAAGGAAATAAAAAATTAGAATAATCAGAAATTTTATCGGGCATTTCACGAGTAAATTAAGGATTACGAAGCAAGTTATAAATTCCAGAATTAGAGAATTATAATGCAGGAAAATGCGTCCACTGTACTACAGGCATGATTGTTTACAACAGGTACTTTACATCCAAGTTGCGAAAGGCAGAGAATATGTTATGATAACAAATAAACATGCACAACTGTATACATATAACTAGGTAATAATAAGGAACAGCGTCATTTTGAGAAGATAATATTTGCTAATTGGAGAACAAATTCATCGTATTTTGTGCAGCCTCGAAGTAACTGTTTAATGAATATTTCAGTCTTCTGAGGTACGGCGTCTATTTCGATTGGCTTATAGTTCCGGGCGTTTCAAAAACTTCTTGCCGCTTTTATGTTGCGACTGTCATCGCCACATTCACAAGAACCAAACACCGGACCCTGTCGTGAGCCACTCGAATCCATTCCACACCCTCAACTCAAAACCTAAATTTAAGATACTTTTTTAAAAAGCTTTAGCAAGGTTGCGAAAAGGGTCTATCAGTTTCGTAATGTCTGTGCAGTGCAGTGCAGGCCGGGACGGCAGACAGTTCACGCCTCCAGTACACAGTCAACAGCACATTCTCACTCAACTATAAAGTGCAACCTTAGTGTAACGATAACAAAAAGTTCTCCCTGAAGATGACCCAGCAGAGTCGAAACATGCAGGAGTGCGTTACGATTGATGATAAAACTCTCTTTGTGCATTTGTTGGTGATTAGTGTTTTCGTATAATATAGTGCACGTACATGGAACACATTAAACTTTCTTTGATGTTACAAACGTGCATCTCGATAGGCAAAGTGACTGACGACGGGCCTGAACACCAGGATTCGATTCTCGACGAATTCGGGGTGGCTTCTTTTCGCCGTGGGTGTGCTGTGGCTGCCAAAGGCCTTCTTGGGAATGCGCACAGGGCATTATTTCCTTCGAGCTACAGCGGTCGGAGAGCGCAAGTATTCTCCTATTCCATCTACTGGAAATTGTTTACTTTTCCTTAATTCACGTCCACTCTACGGTTTCATGTTCCTGTGCTCAAATATCGCACACACACGACGTAACTACAGAGTTACTCTTTTCCCGCAATTTTGCCAACCGGTGCTTTCCATGCATTTATATTTCCCTCCGTGCGACTTCGTTTTCATCCCACAGCACTGTCCTCCTTGATTATTTCGTCATTTCAGTACCTTATAGACCGTAAACTTCATGAAGCTACTTGCTAAAAAAAACTTCTGGTGCTGCCTTTCCAATCAGCTTTACGACGTCGTATCTCCCTCGGCAATTTCCCCTAAAATATCTCTTGTGTCACTGTTGTTCTTGAGTTAATTTGGCCTCTATACCTATCCTGAAAAACTTTATTAAAGGCGAAATATATTTTAAATAAATGCTTAATACGGGCCTTTGCGGAGTGATATAACGTAACTTGGAAATTTAATCCCCATGTTCCAGACTTTAACCATACTCTGTTGCATTTGTAAGACCAACTTTCACTTAAGACATGGTGCAGAAATTCTCCAAAAGACTAGGAGCCGCCCCAAAGTTCTAGACGCCAGGTGTAACGTGAAGTGAGGTCCATAATAAAACACCCAGCAATATTACCCGCCACTGAACAAATTGTAATCACCCGGGCAACTTGGTGACCGGGTTTTGTGCACTCCTTACCCAAAATATATATAGAAAATCTCATTTCCTATCCCACAGAGAACACAGCCCCTGTCTATTAGAAAGACCACCCTGATAACGCTGCATAAGTAAATGATTCCTGTTATGGTGATTTTCATACGAAGCAAATACAATGTGCGGCAAAATACAGACGTTTTTACCGTCGAATCAGCTGCTACTAGGCTTTAAACCATGAACAGACTTTAAACATTACATACGGACAGGCTGGAATTAGCCTTAATAGCCCATTATTCTGGCACTCCATAGGCCTACATAGAATATAACGCACGCGTGTTATTAAGGCAGTGGTGCGCAGAATTGTTTATACGCGAGTTATTAAAACACCAGTGATTTGGCGAAAGAATATCAGAGACTAGTATAGGGGTATCAATGAGTTTAAGAGGGGGTACCAGCCTAGAACTAATGTAGTAAAGGATGAGAAGGTTGACCTGGTTGCAGACTCCCACAGTATTTTGGCTAGGTGGAGGAATCATTTCTCCCAGCTGTTGAATATACAGGAGGTTAATGATGTTAGGCAGACTGAAGTACACACGGCAGAGCCACTAGTGCCTGAGCCCAGTGCCTTTGAGGTTGAGATGGCTATTGAAAAGCTAAAAAGACACAAACCACCAGGTATTGATTACATTCCAGAAGAATTGATTAAAGCAGGGGGTAGGATAATTCGGTCTGAGATCCATAAACTTATTATTTCTGTTTGGAATAAGGAGGAATTGCCTGAGGAATGGAAGGACTCAGTCATTGTGCCTATTTATAAGAAGGGTGATAAAACAGATTGTAGTAACTATCGAGGCATATCACTCTTGTCAACTACGTACAAAATTCTATCCAACATGCTTTTGTCAAGGTTAACTCCATATGCAGAGGAAATTATTGGGGATCACCAGTGTGGATTTCGACGTAACAGGTCAACTACTGATCATATATTCAGCATTCGTCAAATACTTGAGAAAAATGGGAATACAATGAGGCAGTGCATCAGCTATTTACAGACTTCAAGAAAGCCTATGATTCAGTTAGGAGGGAGGTCTTGTATAATGTTCTCATTGAGTTCGGTATCCCCATGAAACTAGTAAAGTTAATAAAAATGTGTCTAAGTGAAACGTATAGCAGAGTTCGGGTAGGCAAACATCTGTCTGACACGTTTCCTATTAAGAATGGCTTGAAACAGGGAGATGCTCTGTGGCCATTGCTTTTCAACTTTGCTTTAGAATATGCCATTAGGAGGGTTCAGGCAAACCAGGAGGGCTTGAAATTGAATGGTACACATCAGCTTCTGGTTTATGCTGATGATGTTAACATATTGGGCGGAAGCATACATAGCATAAAGAAAAACACAGAAGATTTAGTGATTGCTAGTAAGGAGATTGGTCTGGAAGTAAATGCTGAGAAAACTAAGTACATGGTCATGTATTGAATCAGAATGCAGGACGCAATCACAACATAAAGATAGATAATAAATCCTTTGAAAGGGTGGAAGAATTCAAATATTTGGGAGCAACCCTAACGAATCGAAACTCCATTCATGAAGAAATTAAGAGCAGATTGAAGTCGGGGAATGCTTGCTATCATTCGGTGCAGAATCTTTTGTCTTCCAGGTTGCTATCCAAAAACACAAAGATTAGGGTATAACTAACTATAATTTTACCTGTTGTTTTGTATGGTTGTGAAACGTGGTCTCTCACACTGAAGGAGAAACAAAGACTGAGGGTGTTCGAGAATAGGGTGCTGAGGAGGATATTTGGGCCTAAGAGGGACGATGTGACAGGGGAGTGGAGAAGACTACATAACGAGGAACTTAATGACCTGTACTCATCACCACATATTATTCGGGTAATAAAATCAAGAAGAATGAGATGGGCGGGGCATGTAGCGCGTATGGGGGAGAAGAGAGGTGCATATCGGATTTTGGTAGGGAGACCTGAGGGAAGGCGACCACTTGGGAGACCCAGGCGTAGATGGGAGGATAATATTAAAATGGATCTTCGGGAAGTGGGATGGGTGGGCATGAACTGGATTGAGCTGGCTCAGGATAGGGACAGGTGGCGGGCTCTTGTGAATGCGGTAATGAACCTTCGGGTTCCATAAAATGCGGGGAATTTCTTGACTAGCTGAGAAACTGTTAGCGTCTGAAGAAGGCCTCTGCTCCATGGAGTTAGTTAGTGATTTGGCGAGGGGTCACAAACAATTCTCAAGCATGATGTTAATACTGTATGTTCACACAGACTTGTATTCATTTCATTCAAATTTATATTAGATGTCGGTGTAAGAAAAGATGTGTAGCCTCAAATTACACGCAACAAATACAGACGTCATGTAATACTGCATTCTACTCAAGAGAATCATACAGAGGGTACCGTACAAGATGCAGCCCAAACAGCAGACAAGTATAAATACTGAAACAAGCATACAAGAAGCTGCCACCCCTGTTGCACTGGACTCTTCCAACATTTTCTGAGTCATTCAGCACAATTTCTCTGTCTTTGGTTTTTTTTTTTGCCCCCCCCCCCCCCCCCCCACCGGTTTAGAATATTCCGTTGCGTCTTACACGGTTCACCCTCTATAAGCTTTCGCTTGTACAACGCCTGGTGTCTGTTTTCACGTCTTACGTCAATAATGAAAGCATGAATGTTTAAAGACACATTCTCAATTTTCTGAAAGAGCCTTACATACAATTTATACAGTTTCCTGTTTTCAGCCCTTCTTGTAAGCAGTAATCTCCTTCATGAAAATTCCATAATTTATTGCTGAGGTTATTAAAAGAAATGTTACAGATTGGATATTTATACCGGACTGACGTTCTCTAGACGCTGAAGAATGTGAAGGCTGTACGGGCTACAGCATGCGACGATTCTATTGCAGTAACCCTTTACACTCCAAAGGCAATTCTATGTACTCGTAAAATTAAAAAATCCTTCTTTACACCTCGTTATGCTATACATGTTACTTAATACACATATCGGTTTCTTAGCTGCAAAACTATGTTTAATTTTATCACATTATTTTGAAAGTAAACACACTAATTATAGCAATAAATGATCTCCTATCCCAACATGTTTTGACCTGTACAGGTCATCCTTCAGGTTACTGTAAGACGTGATGAGGTTTCCGGTTACTTATGTTACCTACATAGCATTGCTGGTGTCGTCTGTGTGCGCCCTGCACACACAATGCATTTACGTTTTGCATGCGTCTCAGAACAAACAGCGACTTATTTCCTGTAAATCACTAACTGTCGTGTGTTTTATAACGGAAAGGCGGCGTACTTACTGCGCAGTAAGACGTGAATATTTAAATACAATTCAAATTAATCCTATTCTAAAGAAGGTTTTCAGTTATGCAATATAGGTTTACCCTTATTTTGCTACACACCGACTCACCATAATTCTGTTTCACGTTAACGAACACATACTGGAATAACTACTGGAAACTCTGATCGACGTCGCGAAGATTATGCGAGAGTTGAGGTTTCCAGAGCGTTGATACTGAGGGCTGAGTTCTTCATGGTTGTTACTCTGAGTAGCAGAGTGAAGGGTACCGAAAATTTCGAAGGACTATCCCGGAATAAAGATGAAGGCGGTGCTTTCGAAACGTCAGAATCAATAACCCTGATACTCAAGGTAGCAACCCAGAAAAACTTAGTCGTTGTTAAGGTTAGCTTATCGGTTTGAAAGCAATTACGACTTACAAATACTAAACATAAGTTTTCACCTTCTTGTAAAAGGAATTAAAACAGGCGTGAAGAAGATAAAGGTCCAGAAGAATACTTTAATTGTAATATACATCTGAATGGTCCCTGTTCTTGCAAATTATCATTTGCTTAATGGCAAAGTTCTACTGCTTGCATTCCCTTACACGAAATCGATCGGAATTAGTAAAACATTCCAGAGCGGACTGGTGGACTTAGTGAAGGCACGAGTGTTGAAGACAAGAAACACTGAGTCTCTCTAACGACCCAACTTGAAGTTAATTGTCCGTTGCAAACAAATGAAGATGATTCCCACTCCCCTTCCCTTCTTTGTTACCAGTAAGTTCCCTGCCTTTCTTCCAGTAAAATATAAAGCGAAGTGCGATCTAATGCGGGAAATAAAAAGAAACACTTGAAAAGAAACAATCAGAATAAAAAATTTAAAAATACTTTATTTAGAAACCTACAAAAATATACGAGTAAACTAAGTCTGCATCCAGTACTGCGGATGGTAGATGATATATCAGTTGGAAAAAGACAAAAGTCCCTCTAAAGTTTTGATACATTTTTCTACCCCTTTATTTGCGTATTTATTTTCATTCTGTTACACTTACATGAATCTTTGTGTGTCACAAAGGCGATGTGCAATCCCGCTTCGTTGAAAATGACTACAATGAGGCCTGCCTCCTCTTTGAAAAAGGTGCTTCCTCTTCGGTGCGCCTGACTCCTTGTTCACGGAGCAAGGAAATACACCAGGCTATCGCTGCCTTTTAAGTCTGACGCCGTTTTGAACAAGGCGCGGAAGCACCACAAGAAGACATCACGCTTTTCACTTCATGTAGCTCCCTATTCAGCAATACGCGGAATCGCACGAGGCTAGTGGCCTCAGACACACTGTTCAGAGCAGTGCAGAATCCCATGAGAATATTGCATCCCTCAGTAATCCTAACTCCTACATCAGCAAAGTGCGTAAATACAGTAGAACAGTGTGCCCTTCAGTCAAGTTTCAATGTGCTTTCCACCAACGTGCTGAAGCACATTAAGGGTAATGCGTTCTTCAGTGCGTCCAGTATTCTCCTCAGCAACTCGCCAAAGCGCAGAACACTAATTGGATTTTTGGACGTCCAATACCCCATTCAGCAACGTGCTATAACAATGTGCTTTTCAGTACATTCTAAGGTGCGCAGAAATAACGTGCGAAAGTACAAGCAACTACTGAAAACCTCAGTAATATTGAAGTGTGAGTGATAGAACCAATTTCCTATATTCGAGCTGCTATTAATTTACTCGTGAACACAATTATGTATTTTGATGCTTCGTCCCACACATCTGAATTTGGTCAAGCACTCTGGCATCTGCGTATTGGTGTTATGAATTACCTAGCACTCTGACCGTCAGGTACCCGCAGCTATATGACGTATCCAGTTCAGTAACTGACTCCACCTTGCAGAGTCATTCTTGTAAAGTTCCTCAATTAATGAAGAAATTACCCCGCATTTTATGGATCCGAAAGTTCATTATCGGTGTTCAGATAAACCTGCCAAATGTTAAATTTAATGAGTGTCATCCCCGTGCATTAAATAACATAAAACAATAAAACACCAACCAAATGCACACTATGCTTTAATGTTCACTATTATGTTAACTCACTCTCCTACATGTTTCGACCCATCTGGGTCATCTTCAGGAAGACATCAAATAGTGCACTAAAACATCGATATCATGGCGGTAAATTGTTAAGGTATCCTAGTGCAGCTGATTATCCTAGTTTTTCATTCTGTAAGCAACACAAATGTTCCGAACCTGAGCCACAAAAACACAGTCAATGCACTCCCATCCCACCACTTTAAACTTAGTTTTAATATTATCCTCCCAAGTAGGCCTACTCCCAGGACTTGAAAGTGACCACGTTCCTTCAGGTTTTCCCCACATTATCATCATCATCGTCGTCGTCGTCGTCGTTATTATTGAACTGCATTTTGTGATAGTTTCGTAATTGTCCACGGTGTTCCTAGACTAGCACGTTAATAAATAAGAAATTAATTACGTTACTATTATCATAATCGATACCAACCGTCTCACGTTACAATGTCACTTGTGAAAAAGGAATACAAAAATTTACATAGAAGAACCAAGCGTTTAAAAAAGAAACATTATCTTGGGCAGCTGAGTGATAAAACATATCCGAAAGGGATCTCCATGCTAGCAGACACGAGTCTGAACCCAATCTATCTTAGCAAACGTAAACTGGCACTGCGGCTCACAGTTTGAGAAACAGGGTATAAAGCTGATCAGTAATACAGAGATTACACTGTGCGTAAGGGCGTGTGCGTTTTATTCAAATTTTATGATTTATATACATACCGACACGTGCTTGAAATAGCAGCTACAAGCCCAGCCACAGCCCGTATACGTATTTTATGTAACTTTCCATGACAACTACGGAGCTCTTTTTCAGCCTCATGGGAAAAAGAATGAACTACATTAAAAAATTTTTGATACAGGTAGGCCTGTACGTCTAACACAAAATTTCTCTAAAGTTTATTGAGTGGTTTTTCAGGTATCTGTGAGCAAAAACGTGCATTATTTTCTCATAAGGCACCAGTTACTTATTTCGTGGAAAAACCACCCAAGTAGAAGACCCTTCCATGTTCACATTTCTGAACGAACTACCTCAGAGTCTGCGAGCAGGTAAAGTCCAGTGGCGGGAGTTTGTGAATAATGAGAAGAAGTTTTAGATTAGGTGACTGACTGTCAGCTTTGCATTGCTTACTCGGCTCCATTTAGCTAACTTTTATGACCGACTATCTCCGATGCGCTGTGGCAAAGAAACTTCACGTCACTCAGACAAACGAACCAGCGCCAATGAATTCGGGCTTTCTAGAATAAAGAGGTTCTGTCGAGATAGTGTAATATTACCCTTTACTGTTTACTTTACATATAATGACAAGAAGGAAAAAAGCGGTAAATAATGAGGTCAAAGACATAGTTGTTTGAGTTTGAGCCAGAAGCAGTCGCTGGAAAGCCACTTTGCGACGCTGTCCAAGTTCAATAACGCATTGCCGAGGCTTGTGTTAACAGAACTTAGAACTTTGAGAAGAGTTGTGATGTCAACATGACGAAATACAACTCGCGGGCGGGGGGGGGGGGGGGGGGGGGGGGGGGGGGGGGGGGGGGGGGGGGGGGGGGGGGGGGGGGGGGGGGAGACACACACACACAAAGCAGTTGAAAGCACAGAAAACCTGCATATGGCTCCCACACAATCTGACNCCCCCCCCCCCCCCCCCGTCTCTCTCCCGGCATAGCGACAGGCCGACAGTTACGGAGAACAGATCAAGTTTGTTTTCGCAAGTGTACTTCAAGTACTGGTCTGTGGACTGCTGCTGCCCGCTGATTAACCTTTTAAAGCCTAGCGGTAACTTTACATACGACCAGGTTTAACATTAAAAAATTCTACGTGGTGCCCACATTGCGTTTATGTGTTTTGTACGGATCTCAGAACAAACAGCAACTTTTGCCTTATAAAATATTAACAGATTGGTTTTCATAAACGAAGTGGAGAGTGTTTACAGCGCGGTACGCACTGAGTCCTTATATAAAACAGATATGATTCGTCTTTAAAGGGTTAATTTACAGTGGCTATCAAATCCTATTCACTGACATATTATTACTACAGGCCTATATAGGCTATCACAGCAGTCTGTAAAGTTACTATTTGGAAAGCGGTGGCATTTTTATTTCCATTTTCTAAACTAAAAAATTTAAGTTGAAAAATATTTATTTTTACAAACGCTCTTATACTGGTCGATTACGATCACTTGTGTGTTTCCATGATATGTCCATACGGGTGCTATCCGACATACCCACACATCATAACACGTAACTTCAAGTATTCGATATACAGGATTAACCCTTTAAAGACGAAGCGTATCTGTTTTATATAAGGACTCAGTGCGTACCGCGCTGTACACACTCTCCACTTCGGTTATAAAAACCAGTCTCTTAATGTTTTATAAGGCAAAAGTTGCTGTTTGTTCTGAGATCCGTATAAAACACATAAACGCAATGTGGGCACCATGTAGAATTTTTGAATGTTAAACCTGGTGGTATGTAAAGTTACCGCTAGACTTTAAAAGGTTAAGTAGTCTTATATTCAGTAGGACGTAAAGAGACGAAACATTTCAATTTCAAACGAGGTAGAGATAGGGGCAGTGAGATACGTTACCAATTTTACAGGGAAACATTTTACGACTCTGAACTTTCCAAGCAATACTACCGCTTCCGTTTGATAGAAGCACATTCAAGGCAGGGAAATGGTTGGAAAATTCAATAACATAGTCATACAAAATCGCATGTACTGAGTATGCAACAAAATTTCAGCACTTAAAATATTATAGTTGAATTTTGATATTAACATTGGAAAGGTTGGTATGGCAGAATTTTGACAACGTTTGAAGGGCTGCGTTCTAGAAGAATTTTGAAGTGAATATTAGGCGGGCTAAGCAGGAAGCATGCAGTGTAATGTGGTCGCTCTTAAGTGGCATCTTAGACTTTGCTCTCGAACCGAAGAAAACAGTACAAAATTTCCACTCATATGGCAGGTCACAAGATATTACAGACACATATGGAATTCTGGTCACCAGTATTTAGTCACGCAAATCCTAAGGGTAGTGAATATACTCACACTTTCTCTAATTAAAATATACAAATTACTTTTTAAATTTCTTTACTCATTTATTTCTTTGGGTGAATAACGAACGGTGTCGAGGAATAAAAATGGCCCCTCTTACCTGCATACCAGCGGATATTTATTAGAATTGCCTATGTTTTGAAATATGATGTTGAAAGCCTTTTAGTGTTTCAGAGGTCTTGTGCTGATCCAGTCACAACGGATTCAGTATCACAGGTAAATATTTTCTGCTCGATGTTCGTCTCCATCTACCCAGGTTCTGTGTCTGGACGAACAAACGAAACGGTCAGTGTGCTCACCTGTGAAATCGATCCTTCGGGATGACCCTCATATGTCTAATAATACGGAATTTATCTTCAAAATTTTCTTCAGATATAGTGTGGGCCCCGATATGTGAAGGAATAGTAAAAAGGTACCAGCAAATAGGCGGTCCTCTTCTTACAAACGACTGATGTATAAGCTATGGCACAATAACCATTCACAATCTTTGTAAGACTTGAGGAGTTCACAGCACATTTATTCACAGAAATGTTATAAGGCTCTCAGCTGCGTAAACAGCCAGCTATTTACCGTCCGTGTATATAAACATGTTACGAGCAAGCAACGCTGTCTGTGAAGAGGAAGAAGTTAGAAGCAAGGAACACTGCCTGTGAATAAGAATAAGTTGGCAGCAAGCACCACTGTCTGTAAGAAACCTTAGGAAAAGCAACCACCGTCTGTCAAAACAAACGTGTTGGCTGCAAGCACTTCGTAGTCCCAGAAAGTGACGGTGCACGGACAAAGAGTGCGGACCTAGTGTGAGAATATCGCAGCCATATGTTCACTTGCAGAGTAACTTAACCTCGCTGGCCTTGTGTTCAACACTTACGGACGTATGTATTTGCTCTCTTGATTAACCTTTTAAAGCCTAGCGGTAACTTTACATACGACCAGGTTTAATATTAAAAAATTCTACGTGGTGTCCACATTGCGTTTATGTGTTTTGTACGGATCTCAGAACAAACAGCGACTTTTGCCTTATAAAACATTAAGAGACTGGTTTTTATAACCGAAGTGGAGAGTGTTTACAGCGCGGTACGCACTGAGTCCTTATATAAAACAGATACGCTTCGTCTTTAAAGGGTTAACTGGCTGTTTTTTTTAAAACACGTACGGATAGTGTATACACTGCGCGGTACGAACTGAATCTGCAAGCGCATTTCAGGTTAATTTTCATCTTTACATGCTTTAAGGAACGACGTACTGCGAATACGTGCCTTTTTTTTCTACGAAACACGGGAATTTTGTACTAATGGGACAGGCAAATCCAGGGTATTTGTAGTCTCAACTAGTTCGCAGTAGAAAAAGAAATACAGTACTCAGACTACATCAAATGACAGTCACTTCGTACCACCCCCAAGTCTACGAACTGCTTTGGTTTCGAAAATGAGCCTCGAAACCCCCAAAAGAAAGCAGACTTATGAGATTTTCCAGGACAACTTCGAAGTTCCAAGTGCAAAAAGTGCATGTATTCCTCCAGGCTCTAGGTTTTAACTGATCCTCACTTAATGTTTCGCATAACGAATAATGTTGATTGTTTTCGCGGCACAAAATCAACAAAACGAGTCTGTATACGTTAAACGAAAAGGCTAAACCCGTTTAACTAGAGTCTTCTTCCCTGTTTTCTTCACAACCGGGAAACATCCGATAGTGCAATCACGTTACTGGCTAAGAGAAGCAATGTAGATGTTCGATTCCAGCAAGGGAAAGAATCTGAAAAGGGAATTTCTAACAGTGGTGGGTATTAAAACACTGCCTTCTAGAATCCGACGCCATACATATTGGCAAATATATGGGGACATTTCTGAAATAGGTGCTTCCTTCACTTTCAGGGTAGAACAGGAAGCTATACGCAAAAAAACAGGGCACGAAATAAGAACAAAGGGAAGACACTCACACCCACATATTACCTTATTTCCCGCGGTTTCTTTCCTATCTGAAGATGGAGGTATGGCGTCCCTCCGAAATATGGTAAATTTGTTCTGCGATGGTCATTGCCTCCTGTATCCACATCTTTCTTACCTTGGTTTTGCAAGCGGTATGTTTTTACTTTGAAGATAGAGGCAGCAGCTTCCTCCGCAACGCCGGTAAATTTACACGTTAAAAGGTGTCACAGCCCAGAGGGCATCATTCTTCAAGGTGTCTTCTCTTCCCAGACACTACTGTCTACTCATCCACGTAAAGAATTAGAGGTTTTCCTTTGGCGGGGGGGGGGGGGGGGGCGGGCATTTCCGAGTACTTAAACCTGACCATTCACCTTCGAACAGCACCCAGATGTACCAGTAAAATGTGCAGAACTTCACCACCACGCCCGCCATACAGCCGCAAAGATAATATTACAACACATTTTTAATTACCGTGCAAGTTTAATACGTTGGCTAACAATGAGGCATACTATTTTTTTCGTACGGTACAATAAAGATGTCGACTACATTTTCATGGGACGTCTGTGTTAAAAGTTGTTCAGAGAATTTCATTTCACCCGCGTCGGTTCACAATATTTCCTACCCTAATTGCATTCAAAACAAACAGTAAATATTCCTCAAAATGATATTAAATTTACAAGAAATGTGTATGCTACGAAGACAAAAGGCGCCTTAACCTTTTAAAGCCTAGCGGTAACTTTACGTACTACCAGGTTTAACATTAAAAAATTCTACGTGGTGCCCACATTGCGTTTATGTGTTTTGTACGGATCTCAGAACAAACAGCAACTTTTGCCTTATAAAACATTAAGAGACTGGTCTTTATAACCGAAGTGGAGAGTGTTTACAGCGCGGTACGCACTGAGTCCTTATATAAAACAGATATGCTTCGTCTTTAAAGGGTTAATATCAGATAAGATAGGCGAACTGTGGTCTCTGCATAACACTAAACGAGCCAGTCGCCTTTCTTCAGCGTGGCATAAACATACGTACACATAAGCAAACTTGTTTCGCGTAGTGCAATGCTACAATTCATCACATCGTCACTGCTAGCGGACATACTTCCGAAGTACGAACAATAGAGAATAGTTAAATATCGGCAACAAATCTTTCAAAATAGTACGTTTCTTATTGGGGCATTTCATTTACGACCCGTATGTAACAAACTGGGATAAATTACTTGTTTCTTCCATAGACAGTAAGCATACTAGCTTTCGTACTGTCAGTGTCTGAGGACTGAAGACTTGTAATATTGCTTGAATAAATAGAATTAAGTAAATGCTAAACAAAAAGAATAAACAGGCGTCAAGACAACTGTATTTTCTGCAGTATTAATTCCTGCAGCATATTTTAACCACAAACGGTCATCTTCAGCCCGAAGAGCTACATGTGGCGAAACTGCATGAGAAGAGGACAATTTACGAATTCTTACACAGCTGCGAAGGTGGGCGAAAGGGAATTGTCCATGATCAGCTTTCAGAGCGGCCACTGATATGTGTTCAGGTTAGGAAGCGGATCGATCAGCCTATACATAATAGAGAAATCGACACTGATGAAAATTTTCCCAATAAGAGCACTAGTCGTGAGGAAGACTGTGCAAGAATGGCTTACCAACCAAGCGAAAACTTTTTCTTATAGAATCGAAACCCTTGAGTAACGTCTGGCCAATGTAATTAACACATTTTAAGTATTAACAAGCGTACAAGGAAGATAAAACGACAGGACGGAGAATGGTGCGCAGTGCAAAGTTTTGTAACTCATGTTCTTCAGTAGGTATTATGAATATGAACAAATGAAGGAGGATTAACCTTGTAAAGACTACCGGCAACTTTACGTACCACCAAGTTTAACATTCAAAAATGCTAGGTGGTATTCGCATTGCGTTTATCTGTTTTGTATGGATCTCAGAACAAACAGCGACTTTTGCCTTATAAAACACTAAGAGACTGGTTTTGTATAACCGAAGTGGAGAGTGTTTACAGCGCGGTACGGACTGAGTCCTAATATAAAACACACGTTTGTTCTTTAAAGGGTTAAATATATAAGACGTGGCGGATACGAGAAACTTACAAACAAAAACTTTACTGGAAAATCTGAAGGAACGGAAACATTTCGCATTTGTAAGGGTAGGTGCCATGACAATAGTCAAGTAAATCGAAATTCGTGTGTGTAAGGAAGAATTCTTTCAAGTGGCTCAGTACGATCCAGTGGCAGTCAATTATAGAGAAAAGTACTGAAAGTCGGATAAAATGAAATGTGGGCAAGTTACTGATAGGTTTTTTTGAATATCAACGTGAAGTCTGTTCCATGGAATGGTTTATCTGAAATTTATACACTGATAAGTGACGTTAGTATTATGATTAATGTCAGATTTTTTACTCACTAAAATGCGCTATGCTACTAGCAAAAGATTCAAAACCTTTCTAAGCTGCACTTCATCTGCTGTTCCCAAAATAACGTATAATTTCTGTTGCTTAAAGATAAAGGAGCAGTTATCTTGAAATCTTGATAGATAGAAACGAAACATTTGCATCACTAAACTTTATGAGCCCAAACAGGGACACTACTTGCAGGCCAGAGATCTGGTGTATAACAGGGAAAGCCTTAATATTGGCCAACTGGGTAATTTAACAGTGATTTCTACATCTCCCTTTACGTTTACAATATTACTTTACGTTTTACACGTGTTAATGTAAATTCATAGATTTGTCATTCTAATTTCAGTTTATGTTGGTAGCACTTTCTTTAAACCCACTGCCACATTTACATTGTGTTGGTAGCCCTTATTATATATTCTGTCGCGTTCAGATTACGTTGCAGCACTGCCATCGCCGCAACTACAGCTGTATTCAGCTTGTGTTGGCAGCACTAGCATCACACTCACTGCCGCATTGAGTTTGTGTTGGCAGCACTAGCATCACAGTTACTGCCGCACTGAGTTTGTGTTGGCAGCACTAGCACCACACTCACTGCCGCATTGAGTTTGTTTTGGCAGCGCTAGCATCACACTCACTGCCGCACTTAGTTTGTGTTGGCAGCACTAGCATCACACTCACTGCCGCACTGAGTTTGTGTTGGCAGCACTAGCATCACACTCGCTGCCGCACTGATTTTGTGTTGGCAGCACTAGCATCACACTCACCGCCGCACTGAGTTTGAGTTGGCAGCACTAGCATCACACTCACTGCCGCATTGAGTTTGTTTTGGCAGCACTAGCTTCACACCCAATGCCCCATTCATTTCACCTAATTCACAGAAGAATATGTAAAAGTTTCTTTGTTTCTATGCTAAATGGAAATAACGTCCTGTATATTCACGCACGGTACACAGGCTTTGTACAACTTCGCTACGGCCTTCTTTTATACAGAATCCCGTTAAATCTGTTCTCATTTTTTCTTCAATGAAGTTGAATAGGACTAAAAAATTATTCATTTAGCTCATAACTCAACCTCTGCACCTAGTGTCTTAACCGCTTGATGTAATTTTGTTTTTAAAAAATGGTCTAGAAGACGTGCGCAAGATGGGGTGTTAAAATGATATTTATATTGCTACAATGACTTCGTAGTAAAAAAAAATACAGAAAGAAAAGAAGCTGAAATAAAAACATTTACCTAACTGAATAAAAATTTCGTTAAAGAATTACATATTCGAGCAGTTACTTAACAACCACGAGATACATTCGTCATGGCGAATTTCAGACTCACACAAATGTTGCGTGGCTTCTTATAGTGAGAATGGCGCATGTCTCACAGTTGACTTGGAAGCAGGACAACTCCAGTCTCTTTGAACTGTTACTTAAAAAAACATAGTAAACAAACAACTAAAAGAGAAGCAAACAGTACAAGAACGTACTTATTTAATAAATTTACATTTATTATTATTATTATTATTATTATGATTAGAGTGATGCAGGATTTTGTTTTCTATATTCCATGTTTGCTGACCTGGCCAACAAACGTCCTGGTTTTATGGAACACGCAGGTTCTTACCGCATTCACAAAAGCCAGGTACTGGCTTATATTCAGAGTATGCTTAGTCCGATTCTACAGTCTCACAAACTATTTCTCTACGATAGAAAAATACCTACGAGAATTATACGGCTTCACCCTACAATAACACTTTCACACTTACAATTCCTATGTGTGAAGAGTTAATAAATTTTAAACGTACCATAATTCGTATAATATTGTTTACTTCGTAATTTCAACTCATGTGCATAAAGTCATGATTTAAAAATTAAATAAGAGGTGAGTGCATGTGTGTGTGAGAAGAGTAACACAGGAAAAAGAATATACCAATTAATTGTAACTCTCAGATTCTAAATACGCAAAATGCATTCAACGACAGTGTCTAATAAATGTATACACATATTTGTCTTAGCATAAGTAATATTTGTAGAGACAGAATTTTATATATTACACGTCACTTCAAGCATCACTTTGCCCCCTAAATCCCGGTTGTCTAATATTATAAACTCAGAGTTTGAAAAATAAATTAACGTAACGTACACAGATTAATAGAAATTAATCTGTACAATAATTATCTAATAACTGCTTCTTATTCCTTACAAGTGCAGACGACTTTGTAACAACGTTCTAACAACGGGACCATTTTTCTTACAAATTCACTGCGATTCACAAAGAGGCTGCAACACCTTCACAACCTTCGCAATGGCGCTGGACAACCCTGTCTTAGCAGGTTTCACTCGTGTGTTCATAGACCAGTCATCCATAAAAGATGTGAAATATTCCCAGTTTTTAGACTTGCAAATTCGACATAATCAAGACGTGAAACGAATAGGAATATAAATTGCGCGCAGTCTGTACTTCACTCTACATTTTTCCTTTATATTTTCCTTTCCTTGCCTTATCATTATTAAAACTGTTGCCCCCTTCTCCACCTCGTTTTACTCTCTGTGCTCTCTAAGGAAATCATCATTATTTTGCATCTTTCCGCTCGACATGCATTTAGGAACTAACTCACTCGAAAATCTCTTTGTTCCTGTTGTTCTAAGTAAATACTAAAGCTCTTAATATTCATTATGGGGGACTTAGAACGGTTCTATTACAGTATGAAAGTAGTGTTTCAGTACGTTATTTTGTTAAGATAATTTATATTACACAAACCAAGCCTGATGGAGCATATCAACAATTACGAATAGACGGCTGCATGAAAGTGGGAAATTTAAGAACAGGTACTAAATTACCATCCTTCAGCTTCGTGCACTTCAACATTTCTAATTACTTGTTCGAAATTTAATGTGTTCCATGCCCGTGCACTGTTATCATACGAAACAATAAACACCAACTGATGCACTAAAATATATGTAATCTTTGTCCGTAAAAGTGTCCTAGATGTTTCGACCCTGCTGTGCCATCTTCAGGGAGAACAGTCTGGATACACGATACCTCTCAAACGGAGGATGAAACCTAGGGCACATTCACACTTAACTGTATAAGCGCAACCATAGTGTATTCAGACTACTCTCCCTGAAGATGGCCCAGCAGGGTCGAAACATGTAGGAGACTTACGAACAAAGATTATATATATTTTAGTGCATTAGTTGGTGTTTATTATTTCGTACATGTTCCAAGTTTAGTCTGTAACATAACATTTTTTTTTAATTTAATGACTGTTTGAACTGAACATATTACAGCCTACCGTCGAGTGATAAAATGGCTACGTACGACGAAGTGACGCAGAAACGGTAAGGACGTAGAGGTTAAGGTACTGGAAATACAAAAGAAAGGACGAGAAAGGCATAAATGGCAATAGCTGGGCAGATAATTAAACTGGATGGTTCCAAAATTCATTTCTCTGGCATTAAAATTGTACTAGAACATTACGTAATTTTGAAGCAGGATCATGTGAAGATTTTCGCTTAATTACAAATTTAGTGAATATGTGGACGGAAAGTTAATTAGCTGAAATTTTGCACACACTATTTAAGATTGTTGTGCATTTCTATAAACGTTATATTACACTAATTTTATGTTTATAATAATCGTACAGTAACATAAAGAGTGCACATAACCATATTACGAAGGCAATAATCATTTGCACACGTGGCTGTGTGTGCCCCCCTGAATTGCACATGCGCACCCAACACACACCGCCTGTTATGCTTTTGTGGTCAGAAACTGAGAACCCAGCGAGAGAACAAAACTTGTCTCCTTTTTAAAATTGTGTTTGAACCGTTGAAAGAGGATTATGACGAACTGCAAATTTCACGATAGTGGCGATTACTACTACTACTACGTCTGCTAGTTTACTGTCTTGTGTTTTGTTCCGCTTGTGTTCTTTCCTGTATGCAAGTTACTCTGTATATTAGTGTTGATTTTATAATTTACTAGTGGGGTCTTGAGTCAGTGCCTAAATAAATCATTAAATTTCATTATTATTATTATTATTATTATTATTATTATTATTATTATATTTGGACCAGAGTCGCTGGAACTGTTCTTCACTTGCCATTTGTCCGAGGTAACAGAACAGGAGAACAAACCAAATTGAACACATGCAATCCAGTTTCATCACTTTACACATCGCAATGTGCGTGACAGTACAACTGTAAGTGACACGACATGGAGTTTCGAATACTGACACTTGTGGCGAATAACATTAGCATTACACTTGTAAACCGGCGTTTCAGGAAGAGTGCGCAAGATTGTATGTATTTTCAAGTGAACTTAAATTTACCCTTAAAATCCCGTAAAACTATCAACTGCATTCCCCCCTTGATTACAGCACAAAGGATAACGGAATTTCATTAATGTGTGAGAGAACTTGTTAAGACTAAAGTCAGGTTTGCTTATTTCCCGATATAAATATATTTTTACAAGCATGAAATTTCAACTCTGTGGGGCTTTAACGATGGTATATAACTCACAGAAGGGAACTTATTTCTTTGTACTTTGTCTATAGTACAGTCTTTAATGCAGTACTACATTTCGGAAGCCAGCTCTGCTTCCGTCTTCAGGCAAAGGAAAGCTCCTAATCCGGCAGACCCCTTAGAAAGACCTATTCTCAGTCACTGGACAAAGCCCAAAGAAAGAAGAGCACTTCAGTAAGCACAAAGGTTGTTCTCTGATTTACTTCCAATTAAGACAGAAGAGAGAGATCATTAAAGACAGTATCAATCACTTAAAGTGATGGCTGACAAAGACGTCTTTCTTGGAAAAAACACACAGTTTTTGTTGAGGTTATAGTTTAATAGAAAACAAAATAACAACAGGGTAACTGTGCGAAATTTTGGCTTTGGTTTGATGGTAGCAACTGTAATCTCTAAATTTAGACATGATAAATTTACTACGAAAATGGATCATAAACAAGCCTGCATATTATGTTCCAAACATTGTAAACTGAAAATTTGGAAATAGGGGGACAACGCGAAAGGTAAAGTCTTCCCCGTCCTTCAAATCTAACTTACTGTACACAAAAATCAGTACTGAAATAACAAATTCTCCATAAAACTAAACGAAAAAAATATACATTTAAATGTACCGTAGAATTACATGCACTAGAAAAGCAGACTGTAAACGCTGCTCGAAAATTTATCTTCCCCCGCCGCGTTGTAGTCCTTCGCAGCTAAAGTGTAGACTTTAACTACGCTCTGTCCACAGAAGTCCGTACCCCCTTCCATGAATCACTGTTTCACCACTCGCTCACGTAGTTATAGATCTCCAATCTGTGGTTTCCCAGAAGTTGTTTCCGCTCCAGAAACAAACGAAGCACCATCTGGAATACTATCATTGATAACGACGTGGTAGCAGCATTAAAGTGCTGCGTCAATGAACAGACACTAGCATTTAAAGATAGGGTATAACAAATTCATTCCTCAGTACAAGGTAAGTGTGTCATTCTCCACGAGGGCTCTATAAAAGTAATAAACGAATCGTCAAATAACATATTACTAACACCGACAGTGCAACAGATTACTTCAAGCGGTATGTTGGCCAAATCGGAACTGGCGCAAGTACGACGTCACAGCGTTACTGCAGCGCCGTCTTATTCGGTGAAGTTGACGGAAATTCTTCACCAGCCGCAAGACTCTTAAAAGGTGCAGAGATGCAGAGAAGTGCCACATGTGATTGTGCTGAGCTGTGAAGGACGAAGGCCATCACTGACTCAGCCCTCGTCCAAAGAGTTCTACCAAATATCTGATTAACTACTCAGAAACCCAACTGACGGTAGGATATGGACCGTACTGGCCTGTAAGGTCCTTCGAATAGATCTGGCCTCTCAACTACGTGACCGCAGCGCAGCCACACGGCCCGCAGGATTTTAACATGTGGTCCGATCACATTTTGATTCTTACAAAGTTTTTACTGTATTTCTTACTTGAATGCATAATACAGCCAAGAGATCTTGCAAAATTAAATACAACGAATACTTTGCGTCCTTTTTTTCAGTACGGAAAAATTTACAAATGAAAGCGCAGAGAAGGTGACGGTGTAAATCTGGACGTCGGATTCGACTCCAAACTTTTTTTGAGTGTAAGAAGCCTGAAATAGATGGACAGATGAACGTAGAAATGTATTACGGACATGCCACTAGAAGTCGTCAAAACTGCATAGGTGGGGCGTGAAAAACTCAAGCAAAGCAGCCTCAAGTTACAAGCAGAACAGGGGAACGAAATGAGGCACATGATAAAGGGCTTATGTGAGACAGGAAAAGTGTTCAGTAAGAACGTCTTGCGCAGGCGTATAGCTAGCTACCTTCCTAACTCGCCTGCACACACAGTGTGCCTTGTCGTAGCTCCTCCATCATACCAGCAGCCAGACACGCTCACCTGTGGCCCTGGGGTCGACTCAGCCTCTAACAGAAATGAGTACCACGAATATTTCCTGGAGGGTAAAGGTGGCCGGTACTTAAGGCTGACAACCTTACCACTTTCATGTGCCGACTGTCTAGAAATTCTGGGAGCCTCAGCCTCCTGGAACCCTCAGGGCCTGTCCAGGCCTGTACAGGGATTGCTTTATTTTTTTCTTCCCCCCAGAGAGATGCATGGCTGAAGAATAATTTCATTCAGTTCTATCTGGATCCTACTTGTCAGTTTTCCTGAAGTAATAAATATTTAGACCCCTGTTTGGGAGATATTCCTATACGGATTCAGTCTACGACAGGTCACCCAAACTAACCATTCCAAAGGTTCGCTTCAGTCTTTAAGAAAGAACTGCTCTCCGTCAGCAGCTGTTCTTATTTGTGACCAATTAACGCCATGCATTGTGCAGTGTATTCCTTACAAAAATTTAATTTCTCAGGCGCTGAAGTTGTTCTTCGCTACTGCTGAACCCAAGAGTTTGTTGCTTTATCCAAAAAAAAAAAACCCCTCCCACTAGTCTCTACACTCAGCTAATTAAGTGAAGTACACGCCGCTAACATTATTTTATACGTCACAGACCTACCCTCCCATCTAGGCCTGGGTTCGCAAGTGTTATTTTACTTCAAAATATTACAGGAATGTAACACCTTGACGCTGCATGGCATCTTAACACTGTAACGAATGACTCAGTAGGAAACTTAACGTGAAATGGTCACGACTTTTCAACGTACCATTGAGGCACCGCCAGCAAAACCACTACAAGAATTTAATCCGAATATAACAACGAAAAAGGCTATTTGGGATAAGAAGGAATATAATATTACATTGGTTCTCAAAATTATAGCATTTAGAGACGTCGACTGAATTCATCTGCGGCATAATTCCAATGGCAGGCTTTCGTGAACATGGTAATGAAACGTCGTGTTCTGGCACTGTGAGGTGTGTCGGTAAGGTCCAATTTCAGGTACGTGCTTTTACTGACGTTCGCGTGAGCGTTGTGATATAGGTGTGGGGGTGAAGTATTGACAGAGGGAACTGTCGCTCTTCTCGCCCTTCAATTCAACCTCTCGTCTGAATAAGGGATGATCTAAATTCTTGAATACATCCATAGCATATAACATCGGATTTTCCCCAGATGTGTGAATGCATTATCGATGAAAGGCTGCAGCACAAGGTTCATAGTCCTGGAATGGTATATCATCAAAGCACATGATATGAAATTCATGCATGTCCACACTGGTATCTTTGTCAGTAAATTTGTTGTAACGTGCTAGTTAAGAAATAAATGTATTCATAAAACTCTACAATAAATGTCATGTATATATAAACTGTGTAAATTAGCATTTAATGCAGTCAGGTATAATCATCGAACTCCACACCAGGACAGTACATTTACAAAATGCCACGCCCTTATCTTTTCACGTTACTGGAAGCCAGTTATTTACACTCGTCCAGTTTATTACAAAGATGTCAGGTTCACCGGACTGTAGAGCCACAAATATGGCAGGTGACATGAACAAAATAACTTATTTTTTCATGTAATCATCCACTCCTGCTCCTATTCTTACACTTATACTTTTCGTTCTATTTTTGCTTTCTCCTGCTTTATTATTCTTCTGCTTCTTCCTCCTCCTTTCTTACTATTTTCAACCTTCTTCTTCTCTCGTCTTAACGTTCTTGATCTTCTTGTTTTGACATCATGTTTATTTTATACGACAGACCTACTGGTTTAATAGTAACTGTAATGCAATACAACATGACCTTTCCCCACTAACATAACCTTTTTTACGCACAGGCCCCTTCTGTCTAAGCGTTTTACGATACGTTTATAACTTCATCGACGCACTCCTTTTCCTATGTACTTCTTTCATACCCCACACATTTCTTCCGAATTACTCTCTGTTTCATTTCATTATCACCTCCCCCCTTCACCCTCTTGTAGAACACATAAATTTCTATTTATGTCTAAGTAACAGTCTTTCTTTCTTTCTTTCTTTCTTTCTTTCTTTCTTTCTTTCTTTCTTTCTTTCTTTCTTTCTTTCTTTCTTTCTTTCTTAGTCTGACATCTTCTACCCAATCATTGTAGGTGTATATGCCGATTTCTATACATATTGCAAGAAAGGTTTACTGCTGTCTTTACACCTCCGCCAAAAAATATATTACAAATGATATTAAATTTTGCATTTACATAAACAAATTCAGCTCTTTAAATCCAAGCAAACGATGCTTAGCACCTAAACAGGCATAGCATTGGGCCCTCTAACTCTTATACCTACTCAGATTTTTAAGTCGTCCTCGGGTCCCCTAGATTCTCCTTCACACCTTCTTTAGCACCCTGAATTGTCACAAGCATGTTCTTTAAGGTACATTGCCTGGAGGTAATTTGAATTGAATTCTCGGTTGGAGACGACATAATCTCACTTATGGATGTCACCCCTCTTACATCAGCTTGCGCTTTTACACTGTGCAATAGATCAGGCTCTGAACGTCATTTCCGGCTGACCCTGGACGGTAGATTAGTCACCACTCTTTCGCAACTAGGCCTTTCCACGTGAGCATTTCACTTTCGTTATTCTACGCTTCTCGCTGACGATCCTCGTGCCTACCCTGCTCCGGTGTGCTACTACAGATCAATCCACTAATATCTTCCTCAGCACGGTAGCTGTCACGGGAGCTTTAGTTCTCTCCAGTTTAACCACATAACGTCTGTCATGAAACCGTTCGCTACTTCCCTCGCATACGCTTGTCCTTGAAGCACACAATCTTCCAACCAGAAAATCTGAATATTATTCTACCTCGCAGAATCTCCCACAAATCGCACTTTCGTCACACTCCGTTTGTCTCTCCTCCCATTTCTTTATTTCCCGCTGACTTTGTTTAAGGTCATTTATCACTTCGTCAATTGCTGTTTTGACAGATCAAAATGACTTCTCGAGTCTTCCACATCCTGGACAGTGTCCGTAATTTGGTTCAGATGTTGCCCGAAGAGTGGTTTCATATCCTCAGTTTCAGTCCCGTGATGCCTTCCACACGTCAGAATTTCACCAATTTTCGTCATGTCCTCTTTGAGGCCTGGATCAATTTCAATCCCCCTTCCCACCAACACCCATAAAACTCCATAAATTCCTCCTAAAAACGCCACTTTCAACTTTGCTTTCCCCAACCCTTCAGGTCGCCCGCCCATCGTCCGCTTGCACTTTTCACTGCACTGTGCCAACAAAGCAGCAGTTCTTGCAAGGTAGCCCTCACACTTCCTGTTCACCCATATGACACTAACAGATCCGCAGTACATGGTTATGCAACATACTCGTACAACTCTCTTCCAGTTTAACTCTTCCTTGTGCCCTTCTTCTTCTTCTTCTTCTTCTTCTTCTTCTTCTTCTCCTTCTTCTTCTTCTTCTTCTTCTTCTTCGTCTTCCTCTTCCTCCTCCTCCTCCTCCTACTTTCACGCATTGAGTCTTAAATGTTGAGCTATGTAGTTGAGAAAGAATTGTTATATGAACCAATAAACAAAATCTGAATTTGAAATAATTGTTATATACTCACGTACACACACTCATGCACCGACGTTTAGCATCTCCAAATGAGGCAACATAATTTAATGAAAAAATAAAAACATACGACACTTGTGAGGCGTTTAGCTGCAGCGTAGGCCAATTCCAACTCGATTTCACGCAAGGTACAATACCGTATCTCTGACAGCACCAGCTGGCTAGAACTTGGAATCTGCAAGGGGATGATTGCGAATTTCGTTGGTGTGACTGCTGACAAACAGTAATCATGGAAGTGCTGCGGTTGTATTGGCTCGCCTTGAACTTTTCACAACAAAGAAATCGAACACGCCGGCCTGTTGCAGGGCGGCGCGCATTCGTTTTATTTGAAGAGACAAGATGAAGTCGTGCAGGCGAACTCCGGGCGATGCATGACAGACAATTATATACGACGTATGGAACCAGACAAACTTAACAAGTATATCCCATTACTTGACTCCGGTCACCTAGTATTGATTTCCTCTTTCTCTTCCTTCTTCATTCTCTTCTGCACCTTTTCTTCCTTCCTTCCTTCACGTGTTAAGGTAAAGAATCTCTTATATTTCCTCCTACTGACCTTTCCACCTTGTTACTGGCCATCTTAATCCCCTCCATCTATGATACTTGTATTTTGTTACTAACTTCGTAATCCTATTTTCCCTCCACGTGCAACACCAGCCCCAACACGCCTCGATCTGTTCTTCAAACAATTCGCTTAAATCAACTTTCAGTTGGGTCCCAATGTAATTTGGTATCTTATTATATAGATCATATCCACATAATGCACCCAAATATTTCCTTAGGTTTTGCCACATGCTTTCACTGTCTTCTCTAAAGACCCAGTTCTTGGCCCTATATTTCCTACAGACATATTTAGAAGGCCTAGAATTATGAGAAGAATAAAATTGTGGAATGTGTAATGAAATGGAAGTACAGTCAGAACAGGGGTGACAGTGAATATATTTACAAATTTTGATTCGGAAACACTTCGTGAAATGACATTGTACTTAAGAAAGGTCAGGAGGAAACATTAAGATGGGTATTCTGATGTAAAAGCGGCAGATAAAACTCTCTCATGATAGTCTCCAGAGGCGATATGTGGCACCTATAATCCTCAACTTCCGGTTCCTATTACCAACGTGTCGTTAGATGGTTTGTATGTTGCTTGGGATAGTTAATTAATCCAAAATCTTCTATACTTTCACCCCCTTAAATTCCTTCGAAACAAAGAGTGAAAAATATTCCTATATCTCTTTCCCTTCGCGGTTTTTCAAATAGCTGTGCCCTTTAAGTTCATTAATTGCATATTAAATTTACTGTCAGATAAGACGCCACAGTGCAAACAGACAGAAATTATTTTCCTATTTATTGCGTTAATTTATTTAAGCACCTTCCAAAAAGACGCCTTAAGTGTTGTTGCTAAATCGGCCTACTCTCATTATATTGTCGTGCAATTTAATTAAGCATGTGCAAATGCTTCATTATTTCCTACAGGTAAGAAAGTATGAAGTCAGTTCGATAACAGCAATATAACTCAGAATAAAATATACGGAATATAAATGATAAATACGGTGCGGAATGTATAAAACACATTCAATAATTTCAGTTTGAAATTCTTTATAGGCTTCACAAAATAATATTAAATTTCCAGTGTTCTGTTGCTGAATTACGTTCGTTGTGATATACCCGCATTCCCGTTATTTTTATTTGGCTTTGTCAGATATTGTATAATTGGCCTCTAATGTTTCGTTCCGCAGCTGAACCATGAGGCTTACATTTAGAGCTACAATCAGCAAAACTTCAGACAAGCGTTTTTACCCTCTTTTTGTAAGTCTCTCAAATGCTTGATACCAGCAACAGTGGGTTTATCCTAACAAACTTGAAGCATTTCTCTTTCCAAGCTCCGAATTTCCGAGATATTTACTACGTATATTTGTTACCGCTATGTATAAGTTCTTTTTTTAGAATACCACCAAATGAAAAGTTTATATACAGTGTGGTTAATCTCTTTGCAAGAGTATTTTACTGTTCGCGAAAGAGTAGAACCAAAACTGAGACATACATATACATATACATATACATATATACGTATATATAAAACTACATGACATAAACCGTGGCGGATGGTGCAAGATGACGTGGCATCTGTTCATGAATACCGTCGTTAGCTGATAATGCGCTACGTTCGCGGCGAATCACAGCTATCAAGCCGCCCACTGCGATTGGTACGACTGCTCTGCGAGATCCTAAGACACATACATTATGCATAGGATTAACACACATGAAGATATATTAGAGCTAAGACACACTCCGTGACGCCTAGACGCGTGGCAGGGGCACCGATCGAAAACTCCAGGCCAAAATAATTCTTTCTGGCTCCTATTTGGAATATCTCCAGAGAAATCAAAACAATTGGTGTTTTCTTTCGAAAGTGTGGGCGAACGAACAGAATTTCTCTCGGATCCGTGCTTCCGCTTAAATAACGTGCGTTAGTTATAGCAAGGAGATAGGTAGAGTTGGCGGTTGATTGATGCACAAAAATACTTCTTTTTCTCTATCTTCCTTTTCGTCAGATTTCATGGATTACTCTACTGGGTCTGCTCCAGATTCCAAATTGTTTCGGATATTTCATTTTGACTCCTTGAAGGGTGTGATCAACCCTTATCAAGGCCTCTGTTTGCAGGAAGACATAAAGTATGAGAATGCAAACATACGAGAGTGTCCATGCCCGAGCGAAATCTGAAATCAACGTTCTATTGATCGATAAACGACCTTAAAGACGTTAAAGAGATCGGCCACTCTGCGCTGTGTAGGTATGCACACGCCGGCCTACATATACTTAACCCTTCCTCGTATCTGCACATTTAGCATGTGATATGAGATTCTCATGATGATGATGATGATGATGATCATCATCATCATCATCATCATCATCATCATCATCATCATGAACGTAAATACATGTAGAACACCTGGATCCTGCCCTGTGAGAACTCAATCTTGATGATTTGGATGAACTCCGCGTTTCGTTCTTGGTCGACCTATTTCGCGTTTGCTTTTTGGTTTTTATTCCATTGCCATCCTGGGTATTCGTGAGTGTTCCATCCTTGTAACATGCTGTTCGAGGTTCTAACCCTAGTAAATATGTAGAACGGTTTGTCTACAAGACAATATACCTTAGAGTCGTATAAATTTACAGTCGTTTCGGAGGAGCATTCTGCCTCCATCTTGAGGGAAGAAGAGGAAGATGTACGGACAAAAACCCGAACATAATTTTTTACAACACATCGCTTTCTAAATACCACCCGAAGGATGCATATGCAATTTTTCTTGTTTTTTTTTTTTACACTGCTACACGGGATAGCGTAGTCAGTATCGTCACAAGGCTACGTGCTGGACGATCCGATGTTCCAGCCTCGGCAAGGCAAGAGATTTTTCTCTTCTCCAGTGGTCCAGACCGGCTCTGGAGACCACCAATCCGTCTATTCAGTGGGTAGTGGTGTTCTTTCGCGGGCGTGAAGCGACAGGGAAGTGAAGCTGACCACTCACGTCCGCCTAGGGCCAAGGTTAGAAATGAGTGGTGTTACACATCACATCCCCTGTATTTTCTATCACGATGCTAGAAGACGCCTTATTTTGAAGCTCTCCTTCGTTAATCTAGAATGGCCGTCACGTTCCACAGAATTAAAATTATGGCATTATTAGGACATTAAAGTGAGGAGGACGAGGCTGGGCATGTAGCACGCATGAAGGCAATGCGAAATGCATAATATATTTTAGTCTGAAAGCATGAAGAAGAGAGATCACCTCGAGAAATCAGCTTTCAGACTTAGATAAAGGGAAATATTAAAATAACTATTAAAAATTGTACCTAATCTAAGAATGTACGCTGAACAGAACTGACATAGCGTAGATTTCAGTGTCGTGTTCTTGTGAAAAAGTATACACCTATCAGTGTTCCTGAAAGACGGTAAATTTATTGACAAGTGGTTTGATTGTCAATTTCTCAAGAAGAGGTCACGTCCATGTAATAGGCCTAAGTCACTCAAATTACACAATATAAGGCTATTTTCCAAATGTATTCGAGTAGAATTCAATGTACGTTGTAGTCCCTATTGGGACACTGAATCACACTTTATCATAAATTTAATTTGCCAGAAGGAAAGAAGGACCACAGAAACGTATATGGATAACCGATGCAAGCTTCCACAATAAAGGGCTGAAATTAAAGGCATGATCCACACCAGACTCCCATAATGTAACTGACGAAACCAAAGTGATAATGACGTACTTTCTAATGACTAATGAAACCATAATACACCACTAATAGGAAACACGAGCTTTTTGGGACATTTGGCAGTAAACAGAAGCCATGTAAATGTTTAACGAATGGGCGTGAGCAAACTGCGTTTAAACACATGAGACTAGTTTTGTTTGTTATTCATACAGTTCCAAATAAATGTACTTATAACCAAGAAACACACGTATATTATATTATTTCGGGGTGTATACTCCCACGCATTTTTCGGCTAAAGTAGCCATCTTCAGGAAGAATCAAGTACAAAAATAAAAAACTATGCAAACATAAGTATACATCATCGTCAAATTTGTAAAACAGATGAGTATTGGATACTGCAGCTTGTCATCGTTACTTTAAATATTTTTAACGTTGGTCACCTGATGTATGCATATTTACCGTTATTAAAATTTAGATCAAAACATCAGTTACCAACACTAAAAAATAATTTAAAATACTAATAGCTTGCTGCAATATCGTATATATGTATGGTTTAAATATCTGACAATTATGTACACTTATATTTATATACTTTCCCCCTTTGTACTTGATTCTCCCTGAAGATGACTTACTTAAGCCCAAACATGTAGAAATGTGCATACCATGAGGTACTGCAACACACGTTAGCTAACTGTAAGGACATTTACTTGGAAATATATGAATAGTATGCTTAATGCACAGAACATGAATCATATTCAGATGGCAGAGTTTCGTTTTACACTTGCGGTAAGCCGGAATACTTTGGTAATGGGACATCATTCCTTCAGATTTTCCTCTTGGAACTGTACTTCTATCATCCCTTCCTTGCGTGCTGCTTACCGTGATTTTCTTATCTTTCATCGTTCACACTTGGCCCACTCTATTTCATTCTGTCAATCTGAGGTACGTGCAGCATCATTAAACCATCAAATGAACAAGAACTAGACCCAGTTAAGATACAGCAGACTCTATACCTCAACAAAAACACTAATCACCAAGAAATGCACAAAGAGAGATTTATCATCAATCGTAACACACTCCTACATATTTCGACCCTGCTGGGTCATCTTCAGGGACAACTTTTTTGTTATCCTTACACTAAGGATGAACTTTACAGTTGAATGAGAATGTGCTGTTGACTGTGTACTGCGTTGTTTTTGGAGGCGTGAACTCTCTACGGTCCCGGCCTGAGTTCACGCCTCCAGTACACAGTCAACAGCACATTCTCACTCAACTATAAAGTGCAACCTTAGTGTAACGATAACAAAAAAGTTGTCCCTGAAGATGACTCAGCAGGGTCGAAATATGTAGGAGTGTGTCACGATTGATGATAAAACTCTCTTTGTGCATTTGTTGGTGATTAGTGTTTTTGTGTAATATAGCGCACGGACATGGAACACATTACACCTATCTATACCTCAACGTTTATATGGGACTGGATTTACTCTTATTAAGTGAAGTGGGGCGACCGACTTCATACCCGCACACTGTTGTGCCGAAGTGGCGGCTAATGGAAAAGACTTGTAGGATGCATGGTTGCGCAAATACGAGCTTGTAGTGTAGTTGAGTTTTTCGTTTTAACACAGAAAAAAACACAATATTTCCATCTGATCTTATGATAGTTGATACAAAAATTGTGCTTGGGGAATATGTGTCATTGATTACAGGATTCTGATATTGTCATTACTGAATATTTAAATTTCACATTCAGTGTGGTACATAAATCGTATTTTAGCGTACTTCTATCTATTTCTAAGAAAGATGATACTGTCACTTCTATATGTCTGTCATTCTCTCCCCACTAATAACTTCTGAACAACGGCCGATGAAGGAAATTTGTTTCAACACCACTGCATTAGAGGCCACCACAAATCTGTTCTTTCCAATTTCCTACCATCGAAAATACAGACACGATACCTGTGTGTTCTTCTTAATTGGTATTGGCTGCCAGTGTCACTGAATGCAGAGAGCATAAACGTGCTCGAAAAGTAAGCAACTGTCTTTGGAGACACTTTAATGTCAAACAACTGCCTAGCTAAATCTATGGCCTTACTTAGTTTTCCATTTGACTGCGACAGCTAGGAATAGTTTCAAGGTATACGTGCGAGAAGAGACAAGGACTTATCGTCTATCAACAAGCAGACCGCCCTTTATCTATATATTAGTCTACACACGGATCAACAAGTAAAATCACCAACAAAATGCACTGTATTTTTTACACTTATTCTGTCTTACCCCGACATGTTTCGGCGTAGCATGACGCCATATTCAGGGGGATCGTGCAGATTATTTAGCAATGTGTCACAGCATGATTAGTGAATCGTGATGGTGCCTTTCATTATTAACGTTATGTATTACATTTCACCAATTTTACGACTATTTAACAGTGCGCCTCGTTACATTTTATCAGCCTCTTTGACTATTTAACAGTGTGCCACGGCATGAACAGTAAAAGTGTGGTGTTGCCTTTGATCATGACGTTGTATACTACCATTTTACCAGCTCTTATCAAGTTTTAACAAACTGAAAAAGTACTGAGTATGTGTATATGTTATGTTTTTAGCAACCACTTCTTTTAATATTGTATGTAAACATCGCCCGAGTGATTAGTGTCTTAAATCTCCACGATCCCCCTGAAGATGGCGTCATGCTACGCCGAAACATGTCGGGGTAAGACAGAATAAGTGTAAAAATTACAGTGCATTTTGTTGGTGATTTTACTTGTGATACAAAAGAATGCACGGTGAGAAAAAAGTGAAAACTACACATGGATGCCTGTACATACGCATGCCTCTGCCTACGCATACGATAACATGTGAGTGTATCTATCCATTTACGTATCTATTCCCTCCCGAAAACCTCCTTCTTTGTGTCCTCACGTAACAAAACTTTTCGTGACACAGCTACGGCTGATCAGCTGGTAACAAAATTTTACACTTTTATGAAACATGAAAATTCATAGCCTTCTTCACAAAAGCTCCACACTCTTTTATTCCATTCTTTTCGGTCCAATGAACACCGCACATTTAAACCTTCTTCCTAACGTCATACTTCCTCATACCTAGACCCCCAAAATACTCCAAAACCTTGACGTTTACAGTCCCAAATCATGTAGATATATTCGTTCATTATCTTCCACATGCTTGGTAAATGTCCAGTTAAACACATCTTTCCTCATTTAGTGACACTAATAATATCAGGTGAAAAGCATGCCAAAAAATTATGCAGCTCTCCACACGTAATTTCCTACGCCCTTCTGTTTCTTCTACAGGATCGACTGAAACAGTATTACCTAATTACAAGCACGCACACTGTTCAGACAGCATACGGTCTATTGTTTGCAGCAATTATATCGGAGTCAGATAGTAATTTGAAAAGAATTTCATTAAAAAATTTAAAACTCCCATAAAACTGGTAAAAAAATATACAGGTGATGGGTTTTAATAACATATTCTGTAAGTCCACTTTAATAAGGGCAGCATTTCCCTGAAGTCATTAGTTAAACTTAATTGGACAATTTACGTATATATACGTGTATGCTTATTGATTCTGCCACACGTTACCGTATTCAAAAAATGACTGAAACCCCGCACTCTTCGAAATATGCAAACAAAATATTACTACAGCACAATATCACCGGGGGGGACCCTGGGTTCTAATCTTGGCCAGACTAATAAATATGCTAACTGAGATTTATCGTGGCTTTATTCAGTATCTCCAGGATGCTCATGGCATATCGTTGTAAATATAACATGGCGGCTTCCCCGCAAATATTTCTCCACCAATGAATGAAAATAAATAAGAACATATGCACCATAACAAGCTCTTCAATGCGACTGATTTACGGCTTCAGTAATAAATTCTTGTCTGTAACTAATTAACTTCAGGTGATAAATTACACAAGATCACACATGACTCTTCTTGTACGTGTGTATTAACTACGTTGTCAGTTACTAAGTTTGTACAGTGTCGGTGCTAGATGAATAAATGAGTATGGAACAATGGTGCAATAACACTGACTGGGGCAAAACGAAATGTTCAGAGAAATACATTTCCCCGTAACAATCCCTCCCCACAAATTTCACACGGACGAGACTGCGATGGAAACAGGGCATTCGCGGCAGAAGGGCGGCGAACTCCCAACCGAAATACGACACGGCCATACTGATGGCTCGTTTGTTGTCAATTTGTATCACAAGAAGGAGTGCATCTCTGCACATTCAGTGATTCAAACTTGGGTCGTTTAACGTCCCTTCCTCTGCGTTTAATTGGTTCTGCAGCGTTAAATAATCAGAGTTATTGATATTAACCTTTTAAAGCCTAGCGGTAACTTTACATACGACCAGGTTTAACATTAAAAAATTCTACGTAGTGCCCACATTGCGTTTATGTGTTTTGTACGGATCTCAGAACAAACAGCAACTTTTGCCTTATAAAACATTAAGAGATTGGTTTTTATAACCGAAGTGGAGAGTGTTTACAGCGCGGTACGGACTGAGTCCTTATACAAGACAGATACGCTTCGTCTTTAAAGGGTTAATGGTGATTGGAAAAGGATTTGGAAACGGATGAAAGCAAGACTTCTAACGTTGCATACCGAAGCTTGAGGAAAACTATGAAAAACATAGACATAATACCTGGATGCATGAAGGATATCATAACTGTTAATTTATAAATAAAAGTCTATAGCCAAAGCGCTGTATCGTAATATCCCGTCTCTTTGCGTTTTGAAATATCGAAGGCTTCTGTGATATGACACCGCGTTGATTGTAAATTTTTTCACTGCCTAAGCAGTTGTATCCGATAGCTTTGGAATTTTACAGGTGAAAGAAAGCTAGGGCTAGTATAAGATTCAAGCCTTATGGGATGATACGTAGTGTCGATTTTTAAAAAGACAGCAACACCTTCAACTTCCAAGGTCAAAGAGACAAGGATGATCCTCTTCTTGGATTGCCTGACCCTTAAAATCTGACATTCTCACTGCGGTGTTACTGAAGATTCATGTTATGTCAATTTGCTAAGTTACTGATATTTGACGGATATGGTGCCTCTATCCGTAGGGACGGCTTGACCCTACAGATAAAGGCATCACGATCTTACGAAATGTAATTAAGTGTTTATCAATATATATGGCTTGATATGCCGTGAGACATGGCTTTCGGCAACACCGCTGTTAGATTCTCAAATCTCGCATAAAGACACCATAATTACATTCGCATGACACAGCCTTCGACCTGTTGCCTCTCCTTACAGCGGTCTATGTAAGCAGAAACTTCCCCACCCTAATGCACTCAGAACCTGCTCACCTCTTATACACATCACCCCATCTTCCGTTCCGTCGTCATTATTCCTACTTTCACATCCGGTCGGCTGGTGGTCTTTAGGTTATTCTTTCCTTATGCTCTTTCCCCTGCACCAGCTTCTCCTTTGTTATATATAGCGTGGTGGTTCCAATCACGGCTTTCTCACTAACAAGAGTGATTTCTTTTCATCTTATCGTGACGTAATTTTCACTTCATACGCTGCCTAATGGAAGAGACTGGCTATTTATATCCCGCCTCGAGTGAGAAATCTGCTTAAACACCACGAAGGCCAGCCTTACCCCGAAGGTTGACAGTTGGTCAACTGTCCAAGGAACTACCCGATTTTATGAAACCCTAATGACCGTTACCGTTGCCATAAATCTTCTTAAAGCAGTCTGACCCAGGCCACAACCCTCACCTTGTCTCTAAGTTCCGTTTACAAGCGCGTCTGCGCAGTCGCGAAAAGAGACTACTATCCCCGTCGTGACCGTCCGTCTGTATCACAGTCTGTGGGCAAGTAACAGCTCAGTTCCCACTGGACGGTTTTCCGTGAAATTTTGACATCGGGGACTTATATATAAACCTGTTGAGAAAATCCAAATTTGGATAAACTCTGGCAAACATACAGAGCAGTATACATGAAGATTAAGTAATTGCATTGATGACGGCGACATTAACTCACCATAAATGCGTTCTCTTCGACTGAAATGATATTAGGCCGTTAATAGAGACGTGCATGTATAAATATTTACGCGAACGCGCCACAGTGTTACGTTATACGTACGTGGCCTGTCGTGTATCATTATACTTCCATCTAGGCTTATAGCTCCCGAGTAGCCCCTACCGTCAGGGCTGTCCAATACATTTTATCGCAGTTCACTTTTTTCCACACGCCTTACGTATTACTTTTACCTTACCCTATCACCTCTGGTCAAGTATTAAAACCGTTAAGTAGACAACCCACTGCGTAATATTCAGCACCCTATGTTTTCCCATTTCAGATAACCGTCTGTCTCACCATTTTGTACTCAAATATTTCCAATCTGTTCTCCTCTTACAGGGAGACACTCAGTTTCACATCTTTGTAATCTAACTAACTAACTAACTAACTAACTAACTAACTAACTAACTAACTAACTAACTAACTAACTAACTAACTAACTCCATGGAGCAGAGGCCTTCTTCAGAAGCTGTTTCTCAGCTAGTCAAGAAATTCTCCGCATTTTATGGAACCCGGAGGTTCATTACAGCATTCACAAGAGCCCGCCACCTGTCCCTATCCTGAGACAGCTCCATCCAGTTCATGCCCACCCATCCCACTTCTTGAAGATCCATTTTAATATTATCCTCCCATCTATGCCTGGGTCTCCCAAGTGGTCGCCTTCCCTCAGGTCTCCGCACCAAAATCCTGTATGCACCTCCCGTTTCCCCCATACATGCTACATGCTCCGCCCATCTCATTCTTCTCGATTTGATTACCCGAATAATATTTGGTGATGAGTACAGGTCATTAAGTTCCTCGTTATGTAGTCTTCTCCAATCCCCTATCACCTCGTCCCTCTTAGGCCCAAATATCCTCCTCAGCACCCTATTCTTGAACACCCTCAGTCTCTGTTCCTCCCTCAGTGTGAGAGACCAAGTTTCACACCCATAAAAAGCAACAGGTCAAATTATAGTTCTGCATGCCCTAATCTTTGTGTTTTTCGATAGCAACCTGGAAGACAAAAGATCCTGCACCGAATGATAGCAAGCACTCCCCGCCTTCAATCTGCTCTTAATTTCTTCATGAATGGAGTTTCGATTCGTTAGGGGTGTGCCCAAATATTTGAATTCTTCCACCCTTTCAAAGGATTTACTATCTATCCTAATGTTGTGATTTTGTCACATCTTTGTAATCACGGGATAAAGCTTCGTACTTGTATATTTATATTGAAACCGTGTACATAATTTAAGAATTATTCCATAGGCACGCAAAAAACACATGCACACAAACACTGTATTGACAAGCACCTACACGAATCACAAGACATGGCAGTGAGCAATCAGAGGCAACCCTTTTAGTGAGCTTACACCTTCTAGGCACAGTGACTACTGTGCGTGCTTCAGACTTCGAACATCAAACAAGACATGAACTTTGCGTATAAAGTGACATCGCGTCGCCTTCGCGCAACGACAGTTGCAACGGACATGCAAAATTGCATTATTTATATATTGCTGAGCTGCAGGTCACCGTCAAAATATAAAAAGTACTGAATGTTGCATAACATCGCTTTTATGACGGATTTATTTTGCCAGGAAAATGTAAAGTATTTAGGTCTTCATGTCCGACTTCAAAGAAATTTGAACCTTCTCGATATATTTTCATTTAAAAAGTCCCCAATATTAAATTTAAAGGAAATCCATCCAGCGGGAGCCGCGGTGACACATGTGGAGAGGCGAACAGACGAACATGACGAACCTAAGAGGCGCCTTTCGCGACTATGATACGTCGTTTAAAAAGTGCTTTTGCTCCACAGTCTAGTTATCTGTTCCTTATGACTCTCAGAAAAAATGGCGACCCTTTCCCTAAACAGAATTAAAAAGCCGGAGCTTTTCAGTGGACAGTGTGACGGTTTACTGTGACGTAAGAACACTGTTCTTAAGTACTCGTTTTCGTACATTAAGTACGTAAGCTAAAGCTATAAACTTTTTCTTTTCTTCCGAAAATAATTATGGGTTAATTTCTTGCACAAATTCAAAACACCTGTGTTAATAACGTAACACGATATATTGGAAGATATGAACAGAATTTGAAAATATAGATACGTCTGAAATGTTTCTGTGCTAGGAACTTTTAATTGCAGACATACGAGGGCAGTGTAATGAACACAGACGTAAATCAACTCGCCGCCTTGAAGGGGCGGCAACTTCTCTGTATCAGCTGTCACGACTGTAGTCTAAACACATTGCGGCAGGCGCTCGGGGGTCGGTAAACACTACAAATAACATTTACAAATCAAACAAGCGAAAGTTGTCTACATGTTAAGTCAAATAAAACGAGCGGAAATTTGCAGTATGTAAATTGTTGAATGGTAAAGTAAACTTGAAAGGATATGAGGAATAAATACAATATTTTCCAGAAATATCCAAGGAAAAGTGATATCCAGGCCTAGAGAAATACTGTGTAAGAGTGTGTTGTGGATTGTACAGGCATATAGAAATATTGTGGGAGGGTGTGGAGTGGATTCTACTGCCTGGGGATAAGATTTAATGGCGCGCTTTTGGAAGTACGGTTCTTCAACAGCAAAGCATTTCTATATCATTTAAACAAGTATAACATTTTGGAATGAGAACCAGTACCACGAAATTAGTTGCTTGAAAATTTGGCACAATGAGTCGGGATAGCGTAACCAGTAGTCACTACGCTACCGGCTGGACGACCGAGCAGTAGCAGTTCCATTCCTGGTATGAACACGAAAACAAACACTGGAAATAAAATGATATGCGCGGTACAGACGCATGCGAATACAGGAAGCGCATTAAACTGCTGCTGGATGATGTACAGGATTAGTACTGGCAAATACACTGTCCAAAAGATTAACATATACGCATTTTTCACTTCCATCGATATTTGAAAGTCGTTTAAATGTCGATATCTTAGGTATAATACAATCAATTCACTTAACACCAGTGTAGGTCGGCATCAGTTACCATAACGCCTATAAATGATGATGTATCATCCTGATATGAGTAGATACTGTCGTGTCATTACTAGAATTACACAATATGATAAGACGTATAAATGCTGATATACCATCCTGAAGTCACCAGACGCAATAATATCATTTCTAGATATGCAAATTATAACAATGCACATAAATTGACATACAGCATTATCATGAAGCAGATAGATCCTACAGCGTCTGTACAACACGTATAGTATATCATAACGTATAATATATCATAACGTACATCAGTGATGATATATCACCCTGAGGCAGGCAGGTACTTTCGTACCACTTCTATAGATACAAAATATGATATGGCGTATCAATTCCGATATATTATCTTGCTATACTTGGAAACTGTAGTGTGTTTACAGGAGATATAAAGCAACGTACCGCGTATCAACGCCTATATATATAACCCTGTTGTAGATATAAACTGTAATGTATTTTCAATAAGCATAATCTGTTATGACACATACATTTGCTGATATATCATTCTCAGTTACACAGGCATTGTACTGTCTGCACTGAAGATGTAAAATAAATATAAAACATAATGCGTATCAGTTGTGAAACATCTTCCTGAAGAAGACAGGTACTCTACCGTCTTTACGCGAGATATAAAATAGCGTAACACCTATCACTGCTGATGTGCGATTATAGAGTAGACATACCGCAGCGCCTTCATTAGATGTATAAATTTTCCTGACACTTATCAGTGCTGATACGTTGTCCTACAATATTCAGAAAATGCAGGGTCTTCACTAGATATACAGTACCCACACAATATTACAACGCTTATCGATGCTGACATCTTCCTGAAGTCATTATACACTGCAGTACCTTAGCAACAAGCACACGAGTATAAGTGAAATCGTTTTATACTAAGCAGTCCTTATTTTTATAACACACAACGACAAAACTGCAGCAGTGAAATGACTGCTTACGGACTGAACGACCAAGATCTGACTTCCTGTCGGAAGCAGGGAATGTTTTACCTGTCATCACAAACACACCGGCTTTGTGGTCCAAATAATTTGTACCAGGGGCTCATTCCAAAAGGATAATGCAGCCGAAACTTCAGACTGGCCACTCACCTCTATCTATTACGGAAGATAAGAATTCTTACGGGTTTACATCCACACTCCATCGTGTGTTCACAGGGTACTAAAGCACAGTAACAACTTCTTTTTCCCACATATCTAGAACAAGGAACGTTTGTAACTCCAAAGCAATAGTGAATCTCAGGCACACAGCTGCAAAAACACAAGGGCCACTAACTTCCTTAAAGATATGCATCAGCACTGTAACACGTTTTGCTATGGTACACACATGTAAGTGCAGATGGCGTATATTAATATAATAAATCCCGTTATTTATACAGCAAATCACTCTTAAATTTCATACAAAGAGTAAAAATTGTCATCAATAATAATCCGATTGAACAGGTATCAGAGTTTAAATACCTAGGGTACCTTCTATCGGATTACAAAAGTGATTTAGAAGATAAGATACAAACACATAACAAAATAAATGGCGTTATACGAAGGAATTTTGGAAAACAAATGACTAAAGAAACAAAATTAAGAATCCACAATATCACAGCTAAAGCAGCCTTAAAATTCGGTAGTGAAGCCTGGGTGCTAAAGAAACGACATGAACAAAGACTGGAAGCAGCACAAATGAAATTTTTAACACATTTGCTAGGAATTACTAAGTTAGACTGTGAGAGAAATCAATCCGTGAGGGAGAAACTTGGAGTGCAGAACATTGTTCTGGAAATCAAACAGCACCAACGAGAGTGGCTACAACATGTAGAGAGGACGGACACAGACAGGATACCCAAACAGGCATTGAAATACACGCCAAAAGGGAAGAGAAGCATAGGACGCCCAAGGAAAAGATGGACCAGCTTCATCTCGAAGGATAAAGAACAGGCACTACGCCTAATACTGCACAGCTCATGATGATGATGATGATGATGATGATGATGATGATGATGATGATGATATGCAGGCACGTAGGATTAATGCCTATATGTGGCCCACGCCTGTCTCGTTATAACAGCTCACATGGAAAAATAATTAAATTTACATACTTTTTGTCTTTGTATACGTCAAACACATACTTTTTTTAATGACTGAAATTTTAATTGATATTCCCATGCCAAATTTCATAAACGTCTGTTGGGATGTACGACTCTCGTATAGTGCTAATGAGAGGAGGCACTAAACGTCGAGCGTCTGTTGCCTTCACACTGTGGCTTACTTTTACTTTTAATCCTTTGGGATCATTTAACAAAGATGTCAGCACCTCAGCGTGAGCCGTTCAGTACTACTATGAGAAATGCACAGCAGATTTAATCTGCTGCACTGTTCCGGGGTTTATATTGCAGTACTGAGGGAAACTACGAACAACCGCCAGCAGAATATTTGTTGTCTGGCCCAACACTTGAACTCTGTACCTACAGAAAATGATTTAAAATTGCTACCAGTCAAGCATCAAGTTCACGACCCACATTATGGTGGTACACTTGGAGTTATCTTTCAAATGATTACCTAATGAAGGTAATGCGATGTGTGTCACGCGTACAGAACACTTTATAATTTTTATATAGTTTAGAATTTTCCTGCAAAACAAAATTACTTACTTCACCCCGTCGACACACATTTTAGGTAAAAAAAAAACTCTTTTTGTTTACAATACCTAGCAACAGGTTTCAGCTTTGTAATAAAGCTGAAACCTGATTAGCCTGTAGGCTTCAGTAGAACGCCGAAACATGTAGCCAGTTATGAAAAAGAAGAGAAAATTTTTATCAATAAATTTGTGTCGACTGGGTGAAAATTATTTTCGATTCATATTAGAACACACGGCGGGATACCACACCAAAATCGTAATTCTCAGCTACTTAAGTCAGATGTCACGTTACTGACGTGTCAAAGGGTAAATCGCTTCCGCAGTTTCACGCAACTGAGTCAGTGGGGAAGATTTCCATTTCTTCTAAAACTGCACTGTCGCTGCATTTGTTAAACTACGCGCCTGGTTGTTCTAGCTTTGAAAAATAAACTGTAATGCGACCTCAGATATTACTACAATTTCACTTTGTTCTCAGTGAACCTAATAACATAAACAATTTATTATGTTTCCCATGAAAGCTATATGCTATCATTCTTTGACTGAAATTCGAGTTAACTGATACAACGTGAATTTCTACTTTCAACTGATTTCCTCAGAGTTTTCCTCAGAGTTTTTTATTTCTTTGAACAGCCGCTTTCATTCTTAATCACGTTCACTTTGGGCCAAGGTTTTATTTTCTGTTCTTCATTCACTTCTTTCCCCCTTCTTCGTTTCATGTATTATTCATTTGTTTGCTTTCCATTTCGTATTTCTTTTCGTCTCCTTTTTCCTACACTAAAAATAAGTTCTTTTCTTCCTTTCTTTACTTGTTGCGTTTCCACTCAATCGTACATTCTGCGTCGCTGTGTCTTCCCTTGTTTCACTCTAGCCCTCTGTTTTATAATCCGCCTTCTTTCATACTTCGTTTTGTTTATTTCCTCTTGCTTATCTTTCTTAATTCTAACCTACTTTCGTTTTTACTTTTTATCTATTTCCTTCAAACTTTTTATTTATTTGTCCCATTATTTCTTTCCAAGTGTGTCTCTCCTCTTTTTCTATCACCATTTAACGGCTCAAATTTTCCACTGTTTCTCTGTACCAGGTTCTTACTTCACAAAACGACAGACTGTATAAGTTACGAGATGGAATATCATACGTCCTAACTCGAACGGAATTCGAAACCGAAGGTCGAAGAATTTCTATCATTGCCACGTCGTGATTCTTAGGGCCATAATTAATACAATCCTTTCTTGTCACAGTACGTCTGTATGCCACTAACACATCAGCTCTATTTTCTAGGGCATACTACAAACATTCATCCGAATGATACATCAACATGAATACTGTTTTTTTGTTTACAAAACGGAAGCCTTTGTACCTGTGTTTTATATTAGCCTGAAAATTCTAGTTTGGAATATTTACATCACCATGTTCCAGACTTCGGACAAATTAAGAAGAGAGTGGAATGCTAGGATTTAAGGTTTTGAAATCTGTCAGCGCAGAAATACCGTTTGGTAACGTGTAAGGGAAAGCCTTAAGCAGTCCTTCACTCTGTAAGGCATACAAAAACGAAGCCGACTCAGAAAGGAAAAGCAACTCACACAAAGCGGAAGTGTAGGATTACGCAGTCTGGAAGAACAAAACCTCGGTCTGATGAGGTGGTAGACGAAAAAGGGACACAGAATTGTAGTTGGGGTTTTTATGCTCCCTTCAAGAGCTTTCCACTTCATGTTTTAAAAATGAAACAGACGAAAGAGCAGAAATTTTGTAACAGTGAAAGCGAGTGCTGTGGAGTGTCTGCCGTTCTGCATGTCTTTGGTTCGCAGCCCTGTCAAACAGGAGCAACCCCGTGCAATTATATAAATACAGGAATATAGCTACTAATAGTTAAACAACTCGAAAATGAGGTAAGATAAAACATGGGCATCCACCAGAGCAGAGATCAAACGCATATTATTAACATAAAATTTTACTTTTTTACACAATTATGAGAACAGCAAGCTACTCCATTTTGCAAAGAAAAACAAATGAAAATTAGGATATAACCTAATGTTACTTGTTTAAGTTATACATACATATCAATTAAGTTTTCATTCCTCTCTGAATATTATTAAGGTGTTGAAATCAAGACGGATGAGACGACAGGACATATAGCGCATAAGAAAGTAATCAAAAGTGCCTAAAAATTGCCGTTACAAAAGCCTCAAAAGCAGAGGCCAGTAAGCACATTACTGAATTTAAAGAGGTAACGTAATCTGTTTTATTTAAAAGGCCCATGTCGTGCCGCTCAGTAAACACTCTGCATCCCGGCTACAGAAACCAGTCAGTTAAAGTTGTATCGGACAAAAGTCGCTGTTTATTCTGAGATCAATATAAAACACATAAACGTAGTCAGCAGGCAGAATGCAGAATTCTTTAGTCTTAAACCTGAAGGTACATAAAGCAAATTCTGGGCTTTACAAGCTTAAGAAAATTCGAAGTGGCCCTCGGCAGAGTCCAGGGCCTGCCTTTTTTTTGGAGACGGCAACGAAATTCTTGATTTCACATACGCCTGGAAGTTTCTTAACCATAAGCGACACTATCATCTTTTAAAATCAGACTCCGCTCCATGGAATTAAAACTGTTCTGGAATTAGTCAAGTATCGTTATAGATCAATAATTTTGAAACAGAATTTCATAAGGAAGAGTAAATAAATACAATCACTTTTTTGAAACGGGACATATGGAAAACCTAGCACTATAGAGACAGAGGCGATAACATAAAAACTCTTACATCTGCTTGTCTGAATTTCGAATTAGAAAACATTAATCAAGAAAGCAAAAGGAGTTACGAAGTGAAAAGTAATTTACTACCCCAGTCAACACGCTGGTGTATTCCCCCTTCTAACTGTGCTGGTGGTATTTAACAAAAGACATCTTGCGATGCAGGGTAATTAAACCAGTCTCTGTCTGATAATTAATGGATTTAGCATTAGGTGGAGCCTCTTGCTTAGGATCTGTCTTCTTGTCCCAGAGGGAACTCTTGTGTAACAATGTGTTCGCCGTTAGGTCAACGATATGACGACAGCGGTGTTCAAATAACGTGCTCTTAATCAAGAAGGAGGCAACCAATTTCATTTATGTAAAGAATTTACGTTCTGTGCCTCACATTCTCTCATCTTACGGCGTGATATACTGAAATCTCCTAACAGTGGAGATTTCGTTATAAGAAATATCACCTAAGTAATTCAGCAGGAAAGTAACAAAACCCCCCCAGGCCTGGTGAAACTTTCTAAGAGTATGTGTCCACATCGTCGATAATTTTCGGAAAAATCCTTGCACATGAGCAGCTAATTAAGGTCTTGGCCTATTCCGGTGGCCGTGCGGTCCAACGCGTAGGTCTGCGGCATCTCGATTTCTGGAATAGCGGTTTCGAATCTTTCTGAGGGCAAGGACATTCGTCTCTTGTGTCTGTCGTGTGTTGTGCAGGTAGCGGCCACTTCTGTGTGTTGTGTAGGTAGCGGCCACTTCTCTGTGTTGTGTAGGTAGCGGCCACTTCTGTGTGTTGTGTAGGTAGCGGCCACTTCCGTATGTTGTGCAGGTAGCGGCCACTTTTCTGTGTTGTGTAGGTAGCGGCCACTTCTGTGTGTTGTGTAGGTAGCGGCCACTTCTCTGTGTTGTGTAGGTAGCGGCCACTTCTCTGTGTTGTGTAGGTAGCGGCCACTTCTGTGTGTTGTGTAGGTAGCGGCCACTTCTGTATGTTGTGTAGGTAGCGGCCACTTCTGTGTTGTGTAGGTAGCGGCCACTTCTGTGTTGTGCAGGTAGCGACCACTTCTGTGTGTTGGGTAGGTAGCGGCCACTTCTGTATGTTGTGTAGGTAGCGGCCACTTCTGTGTGTTGTGTAGGTAGCGGCCACTTCTCTGTGTTGTGTAGGTAGCGGCCACTTCTGTGTGTTGTGCAGGTAGCGGCCACTTCTGTGTGTTGTGCAGGTAGCGGACACTTCTGTGTGTTGTGTAGGTAGCGGCCACTTCTCTGTGTTGTGTAGGTAGCGGCCACTTCTGTAGTTGATCACTCGTTTAAAGGAGTCCTACCGGATGTGCGTGCGTATGTGTGAGACAGAGAGATTTAGAAACCTCGACAATGAGGCAGCCTAGGCCCGGGCTGGGCTCTTGCGTCATAATAAATTATTATTATTACTAATTATTATTACATATTACAATCGCTATTAGATTGCCTACTATAATTACTATACTACATAATAAGAAATTATCGAAGAACACGACGAGGAACAGGATAAAATCTTAAGCTGTTACAAAAGTCTTAAATTAAATCCACGTTATAAAAAAGCTGGCCTTGATTAAATCTTATAAAGATATCATTATTCGTTTCGTTGTCATTCCCTGTTCTACCTACTCACAGCAGGTGTCGAGGTTGTTTTATTTCCACTTGATCACACTCAGACACACACCACAGTCGGTAGGTCTCCTCTGGACGAGGGATCGGCCCGTCGCAGAGAACTCTACCTGACAAAACAAACACTGTACAAAAGACAAACATCGATGCCCCCCGTGGGATTCGAACCCACGATCACAGCAAGCGCTCTGCCGCAGACCCACGCCTTAGACCGCGCGGCCACTGGGATCGGACAAGATACCATTATTGCAGAGGACTGTTACAGAGATCACAAAGTACTTAAAAAATTCTCACTCTTTAGACAAGCGATAAAGTTTTCAAACAATTTTAAGCGAGCGGCACTTCACCACAGACGAAACAACAAATGCGCAACAATAAGGGATAAATAACAATTATATGTTAATATCAGTTACTTTGATTGGTCGAGTTCGTAATTTCATTTACTTGTATTCATTTTGTTTTAAAAATTATAAAAGAGGCAGATTAAAATAAATGTGTTTGTTTTACGATGCCAGTTTAAATAACCAGTTATGTATATTGTTTAAATTAGATAATTAACACATAACAGGTATTTAGACAGTACCGCAGAAGCAATAAAATAAATGTCGCTGTGACAACAATACAATGAAAATAACAGACCTTGGTTCTCATCATAATACACAAAGTCAAGGCAAAGCAAATAAACACGTTTTACTGTTGCTGGGAGTTTTGCTGCAGAAAAAAAAAATTAGAGATATTTTAATACACACACAGCACCAGTTACAACAATTCTGGCAAAGGGAGCAGACTGTAATAGCTGGCTTTAGGACAAAGCACAACAGACGTTCAACTCTTGACTGCCTCAATCACTACAAGTAATGAAAACCCAAACCAGCATTATCCTACGCTGCGTAAGATAAAATTGGACGATGTCTACGAAGGTCAAAATGGCAGTTGGAGCCAAGGATCATACACGGTGAAAAATAAGCCACAATAATGAAATCTACTATTCATATTACGACATGGATGTGATAATACATATTGGAATTTTCGGGTCACATCTGAAGGATATATGGATCAAGAACACCAAGGAAAATATTAAAAGGAGAGTTATGTACTAATCGACAGTTAGGGGCGCCAAGGACAGGTGGACAGACGCAGTGACCAGAGATGATAAGGACCGCAGGTTGGGAGGGATTGCCACCAGATCGGTGAATCCGGGGAAGAAAAATAGGGCCCGCAGTTGGATCGTTATGCCGTGGCGGCGGCGGCGGCGGCGGCGGTGGTGGTGGTGGTGGTGGTGGTGGTGGTGGTGGTGGTGGTGGTGGTGGTGGTGGTGGTGGTGGTGGCGGCGGCGGCGGCGGCGGCGGCGGCGGTGGCGGCGGTACCTTCATCTCACTCGCCTTGTATTTTGTTTAAGGGTGCACAAATGTTCTTGTACTATTAGGCGCGTTCTAGTGGGGTCAAAACACAAGGCTTCAGAGAAATTTTCCTTCTGCATCATCGAAGATCATGTGGCAAGTACCCGCCAATCGATTTACATGCATATATGTAGAGAGAGAGAGAGATACATATATATACTGATGATGGGACACGGCAAGTCTCCAAAGCGTTGAATTTCAACCACGATGTAACGTGAAAAATAACTTGGGAATATTTTGTTCAATTCGTATGCCGTGAAAGCTTCAAGCTTTGCACAAAGGACGCTTCCAATGGCTATCGATCTGATAGGACTTGCCGACAGGATATAATCACAGGGTTGGTTGGCAACGTAGACTGACACGTTAGCTGCCATGCAGTCTAATATCCCTTAAAATTTTTGATTAAAATCATCAGATTACCTACTACACTGCATTTATTTTCAATGTTTTTCTTTTAGTTGACGAATAGTTTTGCCGTTCATCTCACAGTCACAGCCTGTATGAGAAGATATACGAATGGATCTCTGAATATTTCATCTCTAAGGAAAACCAAGCCCAGATCAACAGCAAATGAAAGGAATATACACTAATACAAATGCTTCAAATTTTCTTTCAACAATAGGCCAATGCTCATTCCACTCCAAAATGAATTTCCACACCCATGTGTATATATGCATGCATGCATGTATGTATGTATGTATGTATGTATGTATGTATGTATGTATGTATGTACGTATGTATGTATGTACGTATGTATTATGTACGTATGTATATATGTATGTACGTATATATGTATGTATGCATGTATGTATGTATATATGTATGTACGTATATATGTATGTTTGTATGTACGTACGTACGTATGTATGTACGTACGTATGTATGTATGTATGTATGTATGTATGTATGTATGTATGTATGTAGACATGTGTGTATTTGGGTAGGTATGTATGTATTTAAGTATGTGTGTATGTATACATGTACGTATGTACGTAAATGTATGTAAGATAGCACAGATACAACTTATGTATCACAATATAAGAGAATGTCGTATTGTAGCTGGAGTTACAAAAATATCGTGAACTTACGAAAATGGAAGATGATTGAAAACCTTCAGCCAATACCACCCCCCACCCTCCTGAGATCCCTATTCCATAGGGTTCGGTATAAAAAGAACATGGGTGCATTATAAAAAATCTTTTATTCCCATCTTCTTCCTTCGCGGTTCCTTTCCTCTTTATTTCCCATTCTTTCATTTCAACATTCCTTCTCCTTATGCTTTTTAGTACTGCACCATTTTATGATGTTCTTCTTACCCAAGGAAGAATAAAGTCGGTGAAAGCGCTCTGAACTATTGAAAGAAGCCATGAATTTTATTAAAAGGCAAAAATGCTTCATCCTTCTTAGGTTGTCATATTTTTTCGATGTTTGTTTTGTGTGGAAGCACGCAGAAAAAGACAATGCGAAGTTTCCAGCGTCCTGATGTTTAGCTACAGAAAATACTGTGAATATCCGATGTTGTGTGCTAAGGACGAAGGGGCTTATTACTGCAATCTTTCCCCGAGGTACAGACTAAGCCTATAAAATGTAACATCCTGCTACAGAATGTGAGATACAATGTGTAAGAGCACATATGCTATGTAGCCAAAACTCGGAATTGATATTTTATTAATTTAACACCAAATTTTCTGGTTTTACTATTGTGCTCGGAAAATGAAAGGTGTATATGTAGTCGGTAGGGCACGGAGATGATCCTGTGGTTGAAGTAATTTTACACGCATTAAATATTATATGATTTATAAATACTGTATATCTGATATCAGACAAGGTCTTAAAGGTGAATATTAACATGCATATTATACCAATATTTTGTGAATCTGGAAGGGAAATAAGTGTAGGAGGACAAGCCGGAAGAAACGTGTGATAGACACAAGAAATAAGAGAAATGCATACAACTGTTTGGTGATACAACCCAAACACAGGTTATGACAGCTCAAAAACAACTGGATAATGTCAAATATTTCAACTATTTGGGTAACCTAATAACAAATTACGCATATGTTCATCCGAAATTAAATCCCAGCTTGCCAAGACAAAAGCAGCATGCCATAAGAAGAAGGCTCTTTTCACCAGGATACTGGGCTTATATTTAAAGACGAAACCAGCAAAATTCTACATTTGGAGCACAGCTTTGTGTAGTGCTGAAACTTGGACACTTCGACAAGTACACCAGAAGTACCTTTAGAGGTTTAAAATGTGGTGATAGAGAACCTCAGAGAAGATAATTTGGACCGACTGTGTACATAACGAAGAGGTGTTATACTGAGTCAAGGAGAAAAGGAATACCCTACACAAAATTCAGCGAAGAAAGGGTAAATGGATTGGGCTCACCTCAAGTAGAAACTGTCTTCTAAAACATGTTCTTGGAGGAAATATTAAGGGATGATATAAGGTACGGAAAGATGAGGAAGAACATGTACGCAGCTACTGGATGGCCTTAAGGAAGCAACAAGACACCGCAAATTGAAAGACGAAGCACTAGATTGCACTCTCTGTAGAACTCGACTGGAAGACGTTATCGACCTGTCGTAACACATACCACATGATCATGGCTACTATGATATCTTGAGGAAAGATACCACTTTGAAGACACCGTTAGGTGTGGAAGGACAATATTAAAATGGATTTTAAAGAAATCTAACGAACGTAGACGGGATTAATCTGGCTGAGGATACGTACCAGTGGCGGGCTCTTCTGCACACAGTAATGATATTCCGGGTTCCACAAAACGTGGGGAATATTTGAACGGCAGAAAACGATCAGCTTCTCAAGAAGGACTAGGCACCTTAAATGTGTTGTCACAATACCGCACGTTGATAGCCGTTCCAGCACTGGAGATCCCTCTCTTTAATTTACCTGCTTCAACATTGTCACTGACAGTGCAATAGGTACATACAATCGTTTGTTCTGAATACAAACGGCATAGTGACTGTAGTTCTTCATATCCCTCCTTTTCCTTCCAGTCCCCCCCCCCCCCCGCCTCGTTTTTAGTCAACGCCTTTACTTCCTATTTCTTTTATCCATTTTCTTTGAAGCCTGTTCTTCATCAAAATTTTAAGTACCAGTTCAGTTTCTACGTCTCAGAGAACAGACTGTCTTCGATTATAAAGAATATTCTGTTAATGCCGTATAGGGAGAAAAAGTGGCTGTTCAAATTGGAAGCATAAACAACATATAAACACACTCTGTGCAATCGGGCACATACTGACACAGCACCTTTTATTCAAAATTACTAATAAAATAAAGTGAATTTAGGCAAAACGTATGCGTAATAACCTGTATGTACACACCATACACATACACACACAAATAAAAGGTAAAGCAGTCCCATTACAGGCCTGGACAGGCCCTTAGGGTTCCAGGAGGTCGAGGTTCCCAGATTTCTAGACAATCAGCACATGAAGGTGGTAACGTTGTCAGCCCTACGCACCGGCCGCCTTTACCCCCCAGGAAATATTCCTGGTACTCATTTCTGTTAGAGGCTGAGTCGACCCCAGGGCCATAGTGCGACCGATAGGATTATGCCAATGAAAAAATCCACGGACACCATCAGGACTCGAACCCGCGACCTGCCGGTTTGTAGCGCAGTGCCTCAACCAACTGCGCCACCGCGGCCCCCATACACACACACACACACACACACATATATATATATACACCGCACAAACTTTCGGCTTCTTAACACGTTAGCCTTAATGATATGGACAGGGCGGGTGCGTGAAACGGCGATTTTTTGCATATCGTTGACGCGGTTTACAGCCCGAGAAGAACTTTGTGGATCTCTTCGCTACAGAAGCTTCAAATCTTACACCTAATTCATTTAGAATTTTTATTCTGGAGCACAAGCAATTACGTCTAATTTAACTTTTGTGCCCACGTTCCGCCGTGGCTACAATTACCAAATTTTAACCAAATAATTTAACATTATTATCACAATTATACCCTCTATTATTGACGTTAAAACCACCTTGCCTTTTTTTTTTAAGGAACGTTTGTTGCCATAGATTTGACCATAGTTCACGTGATATCGCACTAGCTCTTCAGTGTTTTCTCCATTATGATGTTAAATGTTCAGTTAATTAGGTAATGAGCACATTAGCCTTGCTGCTGGAGTGCTGCATGATAGATCCCTTCGGGTCTGCAACATATGAGGTTCTCGTTTTGCCTTGATGGGGCACCGTCATAAGAGACAAGTGCTCCAGTATGCTGACATGACCTGATAAAGTGCAGATGTTTGTGTCAAGTTTGCATTAACGGTTTGTTATAGCAAGTGCTGTCGTCTGTTTACACTTGGTTCTGACAGTAGCTCCTACTGCCTGCTGAAATCATCGCTACAATGTGCAGTTAGCTCAGTCAGATAACACTGTTTTCGTACGTATCACTGCGCATCAAATGTAACACTCTGCGTCATTCTGAAAAACCTCAACCACTGAGGCTACAGGACTTCATAAAATACGTTCATTCTTTCTGGCAGTAGCCTACATCCTTTTGGCCTTTTCTAGAACTCATGTAAATTCAATGTGTGGTACATTTGTACAGCTCCCAGAACACAACCCAATTTTAGTGAAATTAATGGAGAAAATAAAATTCTAGGATTCTTTCCCTATCTAGATGACGTACTGCATTTGGAAAATAGTACCACAGACACAGATTGTACATGCAGAAAATTAAAACGTACAGTTCGCTGTGGCGAAAAAAGTGAAAACAAACTGAAATGTTCAAGGAATAATAATCACATTCAACCCACAAAACAGAAGACTGAGAGGGTGGGGGGGGGGGGGTCAGTACCAGTTAGGACGTTTCGGAGAGGAGAAAATTCCTTGCCTCTTCCTGGAATCAAACCACGGTTGATCGGTCGTCCAGCCCAAGGCGCATTTACTGTACCCTGTAATCTATACGCCGGACATGCATCACTTATGTGTAAATCTCTATTATTGTCTGCGTGTGTGTGTGTGTGTGTATGTACGTACGTATGTATGTATGTATGTATGTATGTATGTATGTATGTATATATGTATGTATGTATGTATATATGTATGTATATGTGTATGTATGTATGTATGTATGTACGTATGTATGTATGTATGTATGTATATATGTATATATGTATGTATGTATGTATATATTATGTATGTATGTATGTATGTATGTATGTATGTATGTATGTATGTATGTATGTATGTATGTATGTATGCTTGTGTGTGAGGAAGCCTACATGCTTTCAGGCTGTGTGTGAATATAAGCATATACCCTATATGCAAGCATGCATGCATGCATGCTTGCATGTATGTATGTATGTATGTATGTATGTACTA